>CAUDMG010003751.1:0-18786 GCA_958450375.1 Homarus gammarus
TGTTGGCTTTATCTGCTTTAGTGACATGTAGATCCTTATTTTTCTTAAGGGCTTGGATTGCTTTGGTGAATCTTTCTGGACAGTTTGGAATGCAAGGCTTGGACATAGATGCATACACAACACTTTTACACATGTTCACTTCTTCACTTGTCAAATTACTGAATTTCTCCAAATTGCGAAATGCTCTGGCTATGTCAACACTGTCGACTCCCTTGTTAGAACCATCAAAACTTAAACCATAGCCGAGGGCACACAAGGTATCATTGGCTAGTTGTTTAGAGGAGAGATCACTACACAGTTGTTATTGGCATCCTTAGTCCAATCACTATTTCTAATAAGGAGTGCCAATTTGTGGTCTATCTTAGCTTGAAGATCAGAACGCTCACGTCTCAGGTTATCAAAACAGTAGTCCAACATGAACTTTTTCCAATAACTCGGTATGGTCATATTAAAAGCACGCTTTTTTTGTCTTACAATACGGAAGGCTTCATCCACTTCAATTTTCTTTATTTCAAAATGTTTCTTAAGGATGATTTCTTGGAACTCATCAAAGGGGCGGTCAGACATCTTCAGGACACGTTGTGGGAGGATTGATCTAGGCATAACTTTTTCACTGAGGCATGTCTGGAGAAATTTCAAACATATTTTCAATTTGTGGGCCTTGATCATCGAAGAGGAGTATTCAGTAACGAAAGGAGACAGTCCAGGACAGCTTGTAGAGAGGTTGAAGAAGTGGCGCGTGGAATCCATTTATACATGTAATATTTTACCACCCTCAGCAGTCTGGTTTTGATATGTTGATGATGTATTATGTCTCTGGCCATGTAATGAGGACCTAAAAGCTTTCCTGCCACAACTTAGCCCCCTCGATCAAATTCACTGTGGAATTAGAGCAAGACTGTTAATTGCCATTCCTAGACTGTCTGATACACAGAATAGGTAACACTTTTAAGTTCAGTATTTATAGAAAACCAACTAATGTGTGTCCATACATTCATTATTATTATGCCCACCATAATAAAGTCAAACAGTCAGTATTTTCAACAATGTTTTTACGTGCCTTGAGAATTTGCAGTCCGGAATTCATCGATGAGGAATACAAATATATATATAATATTGGTTCAAACCTTAAATACCCTAGATCTTTCATAGACAAATGCCTAAACATTACCAAGAAAACTTTTTATAGAACTGATCCCAAGCCCACCCATGACCATAAGAATATCTTAATCTTACCATCTCGCAAAAATTTCTCACACATTCCTTCACAACTAAAAACTGGAACGTCAATGTGGCATTTAAAAACTCATGCACTGTTAAACAAATGTTAATCAAGAACTCCCCCAACAACACAATTGGTTGCATTTATAAAGTTCCTTGCAAGGAATGTGATATGTTTTACTTAGGCCAGACAGGTAAAGATCTTGCAACTAGAATTAAACAACACAAATACAGTGTTAGGACAGGCCAGGAATCCAATGCTCTGTTTGTTCATTTGAGGGCTAACAAGCATTGCATTGACTGGGAAAATGCCTCCTCACTATTACCATGTAATTCAATTGATAGTAGGAACATCGTAGAATCTAGTCTTATTAAACATACCGAAGCATTCAACATGAATTTCAGTAACGGCATGTACAAGCTGGACAATTTTGTAATTAAGAAGATTTGTGACCAGGTGAGAAGGCCGGGTCACCTGACCGTCTGACCTGACCACCAATCGTTGTGTGCTATTTATAGATTAGTAGGGTCATTATCTAATACCTGACCATTGTGGACCTGGTATCACCCTCCTCTGTATATATACACATTGATTTGTATTTCTCTCTCTAGTCTGTATTCACCCCTGAAGATGTGAATTACACGAAAGCGCTTGGGAACTTCGTGTTTTCTTCTCTCCTTGTGGTTATCAGCATATACCTAGATCACGCGCACCTACAGTGATTTACTTGCATATATATATATATATATATATATATATATATATATATATATATATATATATATATATATATATATATATATATATATATATATATATATATAACAAAGAAGTATGTCTGTGTGCTTGTATATCCACACAAGAATCTCTGAAACCTCTTTACTGATCTGGAGTGATGATGGATGGTGTTATATGTAGTGATGAAGGATGATGTTATATGCAGTGATGATGGATGTAGTTATATGTCATGATGATGAGTGGTGCTATATGTAGTGATGATTAGACAATAAAATAATAACAGTTTAATGCTAATAAAATATATTTTGCTGTACCGTTGTAGTGAAAAACATGGTGGAACTTATATACACCGTTAATGAACTATTGTGGAGCCTCCCGGAGGGTGGCGTCCTACCGTTGCCTAGCGGATGAGCCGCCGGAGGACGGCGATTCTGCTAATAATAATAATAATAACTTTTATTGTTCTTCATCTCATTATTATTAATACGTTTATCATTACTAGCACTATTGATAATAGTATAATAATTTTCCTAATCCTGTTTCAATTAGTATTTCATGATTACAAATAAAACAACATTTGAAAAACTTTTCTGAAATCCTAAGCTTTTCCTAAACTGGTAATGAAGCTTGATTGAAGTACCGATTTACCCACCAGAAATATATATTGCTAATTCAGAGTTGATGGAGTGATACTGAGCCATCTATTGAAAGAGGCGAAGCACACTACCAAAGAAATTTTAACGCGCCTTAGTATGAAATCTGTTGAAACAGAGTAAGCTAACCCTTAAGAAAGATGTGATATTCGTGAATGACCTAGAGGCAGAAAAGTTTTTAAAATATATTTTATTATCAATAATATTATTGTTATTAATGATAGTAACAGTACTTATAGAAGTATTTCTATTGTCCTTATTTTTTGCATCAATACCAATACTTGCCAAAATAAGAAACAAGCAAATTACTTACTTCATTATCAAACTAATAACAAGTATTAAGTTAATGTTAGTAATGGATCAATGCAAATTATAGTTAAATGGGAGCTCCCTAAATCTTACCTTTGATAAGGACATTACGGTCCATAGGGACTCAGTGAATATTCAATATAAGGTTTACTACGGATGACTTCATCTGGGTTAAAACAAATGGATGGATGAAGACACAGATTGCGATGGGTCATAATACCTTTTCATCCTTGACTGATGAAGCTAAATTGAAGAATGGGAATATCACCATCAGTGTGTACGTATTACAATAGTAAAATGCACAATAATTCATATTTATGAACACGTAAATATATATACAATAATTGATTCCTACAGGGCGGTGTGACTTTTATCTCTCTAGGGAAACGTTCCTCTCCTCAAAGTATGCTATGATTGGTCAGAAGGACAGTCCCCTGATTCCAGCATGGAGCAAAAGGTGGTACCACAACTTAATATCTGTTACTACAGTAATGGCACATGTATTAAAATTGTCAAAATATTTCAAGACAGTAATCATATACACTCATTTTCTGTTTTACAAGACTAGTTTATTTAAATTATTTTCTATTTTATTATTATGACTGATATTCAGCATTCTATGAACAAAATATCAGAGTACTAAACCTCACTATTTTTACCTGGCATATCTCCAGTCACCTCATGCACAATAGAGGTCACAATATTAATTATACTATACATCCGATATCTTCTCCTGATATGCCACACATATAGTACATCTTCCCATATCTTTGAGTATAATGTATATAATATTGACATTGGTTTTGTCGTAATGTCCTGCATATCCTCAAAACTTTGTCAAAATGTTTTGTGCTTCCCGGAAGGTGAGCGTATAATAGCCGCCTTATAGTCCGTCCCACATTGCTCAGTAACTTTTGAACCATTGGAGGGGATTTTGCGAATGCTTCCCAGGTCACTATCTTAAATCTCCAAGTCGCACTTTTAGTCCAAATGTCAAAAACATTTTACCGATTTTCTCGTTGTTGTAACCCGCATTATTGATTTTTTTGTTATCACCCAGCCCCTTACCGTACATCAAGACAAACTATTTACCCTGTTAAACATCTCTGTCTCTCTCTCTCTCTCTTTTATATCTTAGCCATCTCTTGCTTCACACTATGAATATCACTCAACACCTTATATTAGTGCTTGTATAGAGCCAATGTTCATCTCCATTTTCGCATCCTACAGACACAGGCAGATATTTGAGAGCGGGCTGAAGGAATATTGGTTGAAAATATTTTTCCGCAACATAACTGCCTGTGTGCACGCCCCGACCAGGACCACCATCACCTCGTCCATCTTTCTGAATAACGTTTTGGTAAAGAATGTTCCTTGTATGCAGTAATTTTCAGTGTTTGTACACGTGTATTGGTTAGCACAGAAAATATGGTCCCTAAAACCTTTTGATGGAAAAATGTGGCTCTCCTAGCATCATATTGGTTTATTTATTATATATACGAGTATAGTGTTGATTTTATGCTGTATTATAGAGCTCCTTCATATTTCTTCCTCGTGTTATTCTTATAAAACTATTCCTATTAAATATTTTAGTTGCTTAATTTACATTTGCCTTTTCTCGTCATTCTCGTGTGCTCTTTGTGTTTACATGGTCTCTGTTCTTCTTTAGTTACAGCCTACTGACATACTCTAAGAAATCAGAGTTTTCAAAAAGCTGGATGGCATTGTACTGTATATCTAGGAGGCTTAAACCCGTCTTACTCCACCACTAACGCACATTTTCTTCTTCAGGGAATGTTTGTAATTCTTGTCGGAGGAGAAGCCCTCGGACTTTTCGTATTAGCTTGTGAGATCGTCCTCGCCAGGATTTGCCCTTTTTTTAACTCTGTCGAATAACCAAATAACTGTTTAACCTTATGCAACCGCCCCCTTGCCCTCATAATAATGACTAAATCCTTCAGCAATAACAATTGTATTTGACTAAAAATCTCATTAATTATTTTTCTCGCTTTTAATCAAATTATTAAATAACACAGGAGGCGGTAAACATTGAACTTACCACTAATTGCATTAGTTAGTTTCGTTTATGTGTGTCATTAGAGGTTACACAGCTTAAACTCCATAATAAATGTACTGTAGAACTTGTTGAAGAATTCGGTCAACATAGACTGTATCTTTTGTAACATAATAAAAAGACTAGGTTATGTATCAGACATTTGTTCTTTTTAACTTTGATGTATTTCATCATCAACTCCAGTTACATTCAGGAATATATATGGATCCTCGTGTTTCGAAGTCGGATTTGGTAAAACGTTACTCTGACCACCTAAGTGATACGGGTGGTCCCCATTAGAGGTTCACGGCGCCATAAGCTCGTTGAACAGGCTTTGTGTGAAATATAACAAAGTCTAGGACTGCTTTTAGTATCCTGGTGGTCCAGCGGTTAACGTTCCCAGGTCATAGTCATAGGCTTGTAGGCCGTGGGTTCGAATCCTGGCGGGTTGAGGTGTTGATTATATGTAGAAGTCCGCTTGCTTTATTGGGCTAATGAAATATATATATATATATATATTGCATTAGTTAGTTTCGTTTATGTGTGTCATTAGAGGTTACACAGCTTAAATTCCATAATAAATGTACTGTAGTATTTGTTGAAGAATTCGGTCAAGAAAGACTGTATCTTTTGTAACATAATAAAAACACTAGGTTACGTATCAGACATTTATTCTTTTTAACTTTGATGTATTTCATCATCAACTCCAGTTACATTCACGAATATATATATATATATATATATATATATATATATATATTTCATTAGCCCAATAAAGCACGCGGACTTCTACATATATACAACACCTCAACCCGCCAGGATTCGAACCCACGGCCCACAAGCCTATGACTGTGACCGGGGAAGGCTAACCGCTGGACCACCAGGATACTAAAAGCAGTCCTAGACTTTGTTATATATACACGAGGCCTGTCCGGAAAGTATCCAGCCATTTACTATTAAAAAAATATTGCTTACCTAGGACAATGGCGCCTTAGTCCCCATCAAAGTACTCCCCTTGGGACCTCACACACTTCTCCCAGCGTCACTTCCACTTTTCAAAACAGTCTGCAAAGTCCTCTTTGGGAATCTTCATCAGCTGCTTTGTTTGCATTCTCCTTAATATTGTCCACGGACTGAAATCTCCTCCCTTTCAACGGTGATTTTAGCTTTGAGAAAAGCCAGAAGTTGCAGGGAGACAAATCTGGGCTGTAGGGGACTGAGAGACTTGGGTGATGCTATGTTTTGCCAAAAAAAACCTGCACGAGACATGAAGAATGGGCAGGCGCATTGTGATGATGAAGCTACCAGTCAACACTTGCTCACAGGTGCGGTCGTTTTCTTCTTACCGCATCCATCAGCAGACGAAGAATTTCGATGTAGTACTCCTTCGATATTGTTTGGTCGTTGTAAATGTGAAGGTCACACAGTACCCACGCTCACTCAACGGCGTCTGCCGGGCAACTGAGTTGTCCCACGGGAGTGTGGCTGTTCACGCATGTGCAGTACGGCCCTCTCTGAGTGGCTGCCAAGTTACATCAAGGCCGAGCGACCAGTTCTCACAATATTCACAATGGCTGGATACTTTCCAGACAGACCTCTTTTATATATATATATATATATATATATATATATATATATATATATATATATATATATATATATTATATATATATATATATATATATAAAAGTCCATACTTCAACATACAAAAAATGCATCACTAATCAAGAATCGAAACCCCAGACATCTGTATTTCTTCCGTACATTGGAGGATAGCACTATTAAAAGTTTTGGGGGTTTAGTTGCAAACACAAATGGTCCTTTCTCCATCTATTAAGAAAATAAAAATGCAAACAAAGTACTTGGGATATTACAGTAATTAACACTCTGAGCTGTGAGTGTTATAGGAAACAAAGCAGAGTGTAAATGGTTCTTACAAACACATATTGTGTTGGAGAGACCTTGGAGAGACTAAGGTGGGCGTGCTGACCATTTTGGTCATAGGTGCACAAAGGCTAATGAGATTACGTGACATCCATCACTAGACAGTTGCTCATAGTTTAATTATCTTGGTGCAGTAATTGCTCGGCCATATCCACAGAGTTCTACAAGGTTATAAAAAATAATATGTGCTGCAGCTAAACGGAGGAACCTACGACCCAGGATTGAGTTTCTGAATTCGTAGCCTTGAGTGCCCTATGTGTGAGGGTTTTATATACAAGAGCATTTTTCGAGGTAATTACCATAAAAGAAAAACAAAAAAAAAAACAAGAAATTGTTAAAATGAGAATACAAAATGGTACCCAAAAAATTTGGAATTGCAAAACATGAAACAAATTTCAAAATACCCTCAAATAAAAGGGTTGTGTTTCATTGAGATAAGCAAGTAAAGTTGAATTGTCAAAAAACAGTTTGAGTTTGCTGGGAGTAATATTAACATTTAAAAACAAAGGTGCAATCCTGAAGTAAAATTCAAATTCAAGCCAAAATCTTGATGGGACGGTATGGTTTTGATCACACTGCTTTTCACTATAATCAGAGGCAATAAAATAACATTGCACATAAAAAATCCTCGCCTCCATTCTGACATTTTAAACTGATGCTGGACTTATTAGGAAAGTAAAAATACTGCACATTATGAAGATGTGCACGAAATAAAAATTTGGAGGAGATAGGTGTGTAAGTAGCGTGTTTGTGCACTGTGCAAGTGTTCATCTGTATGATAGCCAGTTCACATATTCCTTCTGCAACAGGAGTAAATGTGAATGCATAGGCCGACAGATATACAAATATAGATATGAAGATTTACATTGTGGTAGCATGGAAGGATCCTCCACTGCTATTAGTGAATGGTGATCGACTACTAATAAAGTGTCGTAGGTTTATCCAGGATTACAAATGTATCATTACATGCATTGAGAAAGGTTCCATATATCATGCAATGAATGTGCACTGGAATGTGATTTAGAATAGAAGTATGCGGTAGCAATGTTTCTAGGAGAAAGGGAAAAAATAGAATTGTAGCAAAAGAGAAGAAAAAATACTTATACAAAATTAAAAGCATGTCTTAGCTTTGCTTCTGGAAAATGGAACAAAATAATACACACTCTCCGATGTTTGTGAAAATTAGGGGTTAAATGAACAGTGTGCTTATGCAAAGAGATGGGCATTCATGTGTCTTAAGCCTGCGTCAATTAAATCAGCACTGAGTTGTCATTGGTATAAGATAGAAATAGGGGAGAAAAAAATTGTTGCATGCAGGCAAGGGAAACAATTACACACCCACACACACACACACCATCTTTAACTACCGAAGGGTCAAGTCCTATTTAGGTGCTGCTCCTGCTGGGCAGAGTCCCCCCTTGGCCACGTCGGCGACATTCCTTAAGTCCCGCTCTCCGACCCATCCTCATCACCGGGATGTCAACATAATCAAAAGTGACAATTTCGTTTCGGAACGAGGTGCGATCATTGTTGAACAGTGATGAAAGTGTTTAAGCCAAATATTCAGCACTAGACCGTACCAGTGAGAGCCGTGACCCACCACTGGTATAATCACCCCTGGGAACCATCCTCTGTCCAGACGGTGTTAATCAGTCCACCCTGGGAACAAGAGCAAGGCGGCTTTACACCTGACTACAAGATAACACAACATCACCGAGCAGAAAGTGAGGTATTGTGACAGCACCCACGCCACCTGGTATCCCCATGACCATGTGAGGTCCTTCATATCAACGCCTGAGAATGAGTTATTGCACCACATGAACACCACACCGCCTGGTGTCCCTATAACCACGTGAGAACCTTCATATCAACACCTAAGAACGAGTCACCTCACCACGTGAACATCATACCACCCATTGTCCCAATGACCACGTGAGGTCCTTCATATCAACACCCGAGGACGAGTTACTACACCACGTGAACACCACACCACCTGATGTCGCCATGATATCGTGAGGGAGATAGGAAGGAACTGGTTCACACATAGGGTGGTAGACGAGTGGAACAAGCTTAGCAACTTTGTAGTAAGTGCTGGGATGCTGTAAGGATTTAAACGGAAGCTAGATGTATTCATGGATGATAGAGAGTGGTTGTAACTCTCGACAGTAGCTGCCATACACAGGCCAACCGGCCTATTGCAGACTCCTTGTTTTCTTATGTTATGTTCTTATATCAACACCAGAGGACGATTTACTGCACCACGTGAACACCACACCACCTAATGTCTTCATACCAGCCCAGGCCCGGGCCATCAACTGTAAACTTTAATAATTTGTATGCTCAATACACGTTCTTTCTTCTTTCAGTATTGAAAGCTTTTGTTAAATACCCCACCTACCCCATGTCTTTGTATGTAATAAGTCATTTTTGTCCAATGCATATTTTCAGCCTTCGGGGCGCAGAACTTTTTCAATGAACCATTAATTATTGTTATTATAAATTATGTTCCTTCTCTTTTTAGTAATGGAAGATTTTGTTAGAAAACCCACCTACCCCATGTCTTTGTATGTAATATGTCATTTTTGTCTAATGTGTATTTTCAGCATTTGGGCTGCAGAACTTTTTCAATAAGCCATTAATTATTATTATTATTACACACACACACATTTATATATATATATATATATATATATATATATATATATATATATATATATATATATATATATATATATATATATATACACACACACATATATATATATATACACACACACATACTACATCCTTGACCACCGAGGGGTCAAGACTTACCTGGGGGTCCTCCGAGAGCAGCCAGGTCAAATGTTAAGTTGGTCCATACCAACTCCCTCCCCTGAACCCTCCTCCCCACCGGAATATCAACAAGTTGTCGCCAGAAATTATAATAATTTAGTAAAGGAATAAAACCAGTGTTGAACAGAGGTGAAGAGTGGTGAACAGTGCTTAAGAGAGTGAGAACAACTCAATAGTAACAGCCTCACACAGTGAGTAGGTCCCAGGTACCCAATAATAACTACCAGTGAGACCCAACAACAACCAGCGATGTGTTTATCCGTCTACGATAGGAAGGCCTGGGACCACACCTCAGTCATATTACACCATCTGTGAGATAATTACTACACTACGTCAGGTCCCCCATAACACCAGATGTGAGGGAAATACTACACCACCTTTGGTCCCTCATAACACCATCTCGGAGGGGAGTTACTACACTACGTATATGCTGTTCAACACCTAAATTAATCTGTGTGTTCACTGTATGTTCCTTTTCCTTATTCTAATGAAGGCTTTTGTTAATCCACCAATGTATGTAATAAGTCATTTATGACAAATGTATATTTTCAGCCTTCGGGCTGCAGAACTTTTTTTCAATATGCCGTTAGTTATTATTATATATATATATATATATATATACATATACACTTCATTTTTTGTCCATATAACACGCGGACTTTGAACATATAATCAACGACCTCACCAGCAGGGAATCGAACCCTCGACCTACTGGGTGGGACTAGGGAACACTTACCGGCTAGTCCACAAGGACACTAAAAGCAGTTCTAGACTCTGTTATATTTCACACAAAGCCTGTTCATCGAGCTGATGGCGCCGTGAACCTCATTGGGAAACTGCCCGTGCCTCTTATGTGGTGTCAGTAGCATTTTACCGAATCCAGCTGGTATGGAACGCGAGGTACATATATATACTTCATTTTTAGTAGGTCGAGGGTTCCATTCCCTGCTGGTGAGGTCGTTGATTATATATATTATATAATATATATATATATATATATATATATATATATATATATATATATATATATATATATATATATATGTATATATATATATATATATATATATATTTATATCTTGATAAAATCACACGGGAAAATGGAAACAACGAAGCACCTTAGCTTTCGTCTTTATTCAAGACATCTTCAGAGGCAACTGGATTACATGGACAGAGAGAGGCTTAAATATACAGGGTGACCTTGAAAACATGAGGTCAGGTCATAATGATGTCATCCACTAATCCCCACACCAACACACACGTAGAGAAGCTTAAGAGAAGGGGGGTGACGTGACTAGTCAGGTTAGGTCAAAATAAGGGACCCACAAAATAACTATCATAACTCTAGATCAAAGGTTTTCAAAGCATTTTTAACCTTGGGCCACTGACAAATAAATTTATGTAACATATTATCAGTTTTGAACTGACCATCACTAAGGTTTATTGATTTTAATTCCTTAATCAAACTAGCTTCAACCAGAAGTCTTTCTGTGACACAAGATGATTTAAATACTTCTAAGCTTTTTTCCCAAGCAATGGGGTGATTATTATTCCTAACATGAACGAACAAGGCACTGCTTTCAGATGCTGTTCTGATATTATACTTATGTTGTTTGATTCTGAGCTGCAGTGTTTTTCCTGTCTGACCTACATAATTACAATTACATTTGCTACATGGAATACAATAAACACTTCCATTTACATTCAAACTTGGGCTATTCCTTATTAACATATTGGTAATGGTTGAGTCATACTTGAAAATAACATTAATATTTAGAAGCTTGAGGGACCGAACTAACGGGACAAATTCATTACGAAAGGGCAGAGTCAAAATATTCTTAAGTGTAGGAACTTGTCTGGTTTGAGAGGAGTGATAGGATTTTTTAGCCCTTTTAAAACAATACATATATATTGTTACGAGTTGGGGATTTCGAATATAGTTAAAAGTTTACCCAGATCCCAACAGGCAACAATAAAAGAAAACAAAGACAATCTGACTATAAAAGGGTAGACAAAGGATGCGAGTTTTTGTTGTGTATAATAAAGTACCATAAATTCCTTAACAAAATATTCAGCTTTCTATAATTTACCCTTAACCATACTAAACCTAAACATACTCAACATTGGCTTAATAGTATATACATATTTATACAACATACAACAATTTGAAGCAAGCGAACGCGGGGAGGCAATATAGGATAACAAATACTTAAGTGCGGAGCTGAGATGTCCGACGAGTAAGGCTGAGTATTGAAGAAGATGGTAGGTAGTCACTGTGCCGTAGGTTTCCAGGATAGGTGATCCTAGTGTGGTCACTTCCCAGAGTGAACTAAACTCTCCTCGATCTGGAGCTGATGAGGAAGAGTTGGAGAAGGTGACGCAACAACCAGGATATGGAGAAGGGAAACCCCGGAGTGGTAACGAAGACTAGTCATACTCGGGTTTCGTCCCTAGAGGGCGTTGCTCGTGGTGCTGGGTAGGTAGATCATGACAATAGGTGGCGTGGTTTGTAACACCCCCCCCCCCCCCTCCAAATACCTCAGTAGTGCGGGCGCGCAGAAGGAGGTGATCACCTGGTGCGTCTGGAGAGTAGCTGCTGCATTTCCACTGGAGCTCGGGATAAGGAGTCCGCAATCAGGTTGTTCACCCCCTTTGTGTGCCGGACTTGTAGATTATACGGCTGGGTGAGGAGAGCCCAGCGGACGATTCGCTGATTGGAGGTCTTGTTGGTTTGGATGAACGTGAGCGGGTTATGGTCGGTGAAGACTAGAGTTGTTTGTGGGCGAGATTGGAGGTAACATTCAAACTTATTTATTGCCAACACCAGAGCCAGGGCCTCCTTCTCTATGGTCGAGTAGTTGGTCTGATGTTTTTTCAACTTGGCGGAGTAGTATGCCACAGGGTGAAGGACATCAGTGGTTGGGTCGGGTTGTAGGAGCACAGTCCCCACTCCGATACGGCTAGCGTCGATTTGCAGATGGAAGGGCAAGGTGTATTCTGGGGGGTGGACTACAGGCTTGGAGGCAAGGAAGGCTTTGAGGCGGTGGAAAGACTGGTCGCACCTCTGGTTCCAGATGTAAGGGACCGCAGAACTGGTAAGGTCTGTGAGGGGTCCAGCCACGCTGGAGAAGTTACTGCAGAACCGACAGTAGTAGCCACACATCCCCAGGAAGCGCATGAGTTCCTTCCTCGTCCTAGGAGTGGGGAAGGACAAGATTGCTTTAACGTTTGCGTCCTTGGGTCTCACCATACCATGCCTAACGATATGTCCCAGGTAAGTCACTGAGGCAAGGCCAAAAGCAGATTTAGCCAGGTTTATGGTGAATCCACTCTCTTGCAGTCGTGCGAACAGTATCTCCAAACGCACCAGATGTTCGTCCCAGCCGTCCGACACCACCACCAGGTCATTCAGGTAGGCGAACGTCCCATCTAGGTCCTGAATCAGGTAATTGATTGCCCTCTGGAATGTGGCCGGAGCATTAGAAAAGCCAAACGCCATAACCAAATATTGAAAAAGACCAAATGGAGTTATAAATACTGAGATTATTTTTGCCCTATCCGTGAATCCCACTTGATAATATCCTTTCAACATGTCCACCGTAGTTATAAATTTTGCACAGCCTATGCTGTCTATTATATCTTCAATCAAAGGTAAAGGGTAGGAGTCTGAGACAGTGACCTGGTTCACTTTACGATAATCGGTACAGAAACGAAAAGTGCTATCGGGTTTTTTAATGAGAAGGCAAGGTGAAGCCCAGGGGGAGGTACTAAGCTCAGCTAAGTTATGTTTTAACAAAAAATCTACCTCCTTTTTCTTAATCTCTCTTTTTTGTGGATTTAGTCGATATGCTGATTGCCTAATGGGTTGTACATCATCTGAGATTAGCTTAATATCATGTTTAAGTATATTGCAAAACCCTGGGAGGTCCGACGTGACTTAAGGAAATGTTGATAATAACTTAGTGAGATCTTTTGCTTGAGATGGATTCAGAACAGAAAAACACTCATCCAAGTTGTTGAGTATGTGACTGTTAGCAGGGTTTTCTTTAGGTAGAGGGAAGTCTAAATTCTCCAATAGGGCCATGTCATCTGTCTCCGGCTCCGGCCCTGACAAAACCGTATGCAATACAGGTAGGCTTATAGCCTCTGGGATGTCTTTCTCTGACTGCCTGGAATGGTAAAGTTTCATGAGATTAATGTGAACAAGTTTTGAATCTTTTCTGCGATCAGGAGTATGGACTATATAGTTGAGGGAAGATAGTTTATTAGCAACTATATAGGGACCAGTAAACTTGCTTTTAAGGGGAGAGCCTGGAATGGGTAGAAAGAGTAACACTTTGTCACCTGGAGAAAATGATCTTTCAACTAATTTAGGTTGGGACTTCACCAGTTTTTCTTGGACTTTTTTTAAGTTTGACTGAGCAATGGCTCGGACTTCAGTTAATTTGTCCCGTAAAGTGTCAATGTATTGGGAAACTGTTGCGGGCTTAATAGATGGAGTGTCAAACCACTGCTCCTTTACTATTTTAAGCGGTCCCCTAATTTGTCTCCCATATAATAACTCGAACAGGGAGAAGCCCAATGACTCCTGGGGACATTCCCTGATGGCAAAGAGTAACAAGTCTATGCTTTCATCCCATTCCTTTTGGTGTTCTATACAGTATTTTTTTAGCATTGATTTGAAAGTTTGATGGAACCGTTCCAAGCAACCTTGGAATTGTGGGTGGTAAGCCGAAGATGTACAATGGTCCACACTGAGGTCTTTCATCACCTGTTTGAAAAGATTGCTTGTAAAATTGGTGCCCTGATCGGATTGGATCTCTTTAGGAATGCCCACTGAAGTGAAAAGGTGCAAAAGAGGTTTGATTACATTTTGTGAAGTGATGCTGTTAAGGGGAAAAGCCTCAGGATAACGTGGACTGGTATCCATAACTGTGAGCAGGAATTGATTTCCCTTCTTAGTCTTTGGTAATGGGCCCACACAATCCACCACAATCTTTTCAAATGGTGTAGAGAATATTAGAATGGGCTTAATAGGAGCTGCAGGTATACTTTCATTTGGTTTTCCTACCATTTGACAAATATGACAAGATTTTAGGTATTTTGACACATCCTTCCTAAGTCCAGGCCAGTAATAGTGTTGGAGGAGCTTTTTATATGTTTTCAGGATTCCCAAATGTCCTGAAATACCATCATGGGCAAGGGCAATTAATGCTGGTCTGACTGAGGAGGGACTTACCAATTGACGTATTTCAGACCAAGTGTGTCTAGATGGGTAAGCTCAGGGGTCTATATGCCCTTATCAATACCCCTTCCTGATAATAAAAACAAGGAAGGGTGTTAAAATCTTTACCCTCAACTGCTGCATGATGAAGTTTATTCAAAGATGGATCAGATTGTTGGGCTTTAATGAGCTCATCCTTACTAATGGTCTTATTGTACAGATCTTCTGTGGGTAGGAAGATATTTGAGGTGGTTTTAGATGAAGAGGGCCCATTTCGCACACTCTGTGACCGGGTGACAGCACAAGATGGCAAAAGGTGAGGAGTAGTTTCTTCAAGGTCAGTGGTAGAGTTGACAGGTAAGGGAGAGTCGACTGTCTTTATGTTGGGAACCACTAGATCTCCTACCAAGTCATTACCCAATAATAAATGAATGCCGCTCACAGGCATTGGATCTTTCCTAATGGCTATTTGCACTTCCCCAGTAATCAAGGGACATTGGAGGTGCACTTTAGCTAAGGGATAGGAAGAATGGGATGAGAGATTTGAAATTAGAACACTCTCATTAGTAAATGCTGTAGATATATCAGGAATGACGTTAAACAGGAGGATAGATTGTGCTGCGCCCGATCACGTAGTATACGAATAGGGAAAGAACGAGACCCCTCTATGATTGAAATTTTTCCCTCATAGGTGAATGAAGAGAAGAGATCCTGATGGGGCCTTTCCACATTGGTGGTTGCTATTGGTTTGAATTTGGGATCCAGGGAACTACTTTTAGAAGTTCGACACTTTGGGTGTTGTTTACAAGACTGGATTGTATGGCCTGGTTTTTTACAGTGAGAACAATAAAACTTCGTTGCATCAGGGGTGGTGGGGGTAGGTGTGGGACCTTTCGACCTACCACTCATGCCCCCAAGGTTATCATCAGAGGAGGACCAAACATGCCGGAAAGTACCACGTTCCCTACTGCCCAGTGACTCCACCAGCAAGGCGTACGCATCAGCCAGCTCAGCCGCACGCCCTGAATTAACCTCTCCACGCTCCTCCACATGCTTCAAGATGTGAAATGGTATCTTGCTCTTCCACTCCTCCAGGACTACCAAGTCTAACAAATCCTGAAAGGTGGAGGTCTCTGTAGCCTTTATCCACTTCTTGAAAAACCTAAGCTTTTCTTGAGCAAACTCTACAAAGGTGTGTGAAAATGTTTTGGTTAGTTTACGAAACTTCTGCCGGTATTTATCTGGCGTGTTAGCATAAGAGGTGAGGATATTCTTTTTTACGTTATCATAGTCATCAGTCTAGTCTAAACAGTTATAAACTCTACGAGCCTTACCACATAATTTAGGAACTAACGCCGACACCCACTGGTCCTTAGGCCACTCATTCTTCCCGGCTATTTTCTCAAAAGTCCTAAATGACCCGTCCATATCGGATTCATCAAACACGGGAACAAGGGAAGAAGCATTAGCAGGGTTAAAAGCAGCTAGTTTCTCTTTTAATGCCAGATGTTAAGGTGACTTCTGTCTCTTTCACCTGTAGTTCTTTCAGTCTAACCTCCTGCTCCAACTTGGCCTGTTCCAACCTTCCCTCATGCTCCAACTTGGCCTGTTCCAACTTGGCCTGTTCCAACTTGGCCTGTTCCAACTTGGCCTGTTCCAACTTTTCCTCATGCTCCAACTTGGCCTGTTCCAACTTTTCCTCCTGCTCCAACCTGGCCTGTTCCAACTCGAGTTCTTTCATTTTGATTTGGAACTCGAACCGAGCTCGTTCTATTTCTAAGGCGTCTACTCTTTGTGTTTTTTCTTGATGGCTAGCCAGACCAAAAGCAACTTCTGAGTGAGGAGAGGTGGTGGATAGTGGTTGAAGTTTCTTGGACATGGGCGTTAATTGGTCAACAGCGGATTCTTTTAAAACTTCTTTTTGAACCAACATTTCAATTACCTGATTTTTTAACATTTCCTTAGTCATTTGCTGTGAATATGGGATATTGTAATAGTTGGCTATTCCTTTCCATTCTTTCTTCATGATGTTAACACGTAATTCAGCTACGGAAGGTTTTTCAATAAAATCCTGTAGATCAAAACCTGAAGTGGCCATTGTTAAGAAAAACTAGATAAATTAATTAATGGTCAAAAAGATAAGATAAGTGGATTACCCTAGAAAATATCACGGCAGTGGATAACCAGAAAGTCCCGGAAACTACCCAAGTTATATCTGGGGAAATTACACTTATGAATATTGTTCTTCTGATAAGATCCTTAAAAAAGGATAAGAGACTTGGAAAGATACTTGAAACAGGAAGGGCGTATTACGGCATTAATATAAAGATCCGGATAAACAACCCTTGAGTTACTTGATTATTGACCCCGAATGAGATAATGAGAAGAACAATAATTGAGGCTTTATAATTATGGGGTCCTGGTAGAGCGGGGAGTCCCAAGATATCACTTCACCCAAAACTAGTGACTATGGAACAGCCTACTCTGGAGCGAGGGTACGGCATTAAACAGATCCGGATTCTTCCCTACACTCAATAAGACTTACTAAACGACTGCCACGTGTAATAACAGGTAAACCTTATGACACTTGGAACCTAATATCCTACGTCTGTCACTCTTACTGTACGATAATACCAATATATGCACACAGATATGAAGGAACTTTAAACCACAGTAAAGCAATTGTGAACAGAAGTGACTGGAAGGAATAATTAACAAGGAGTAACAAGGGGGGAAGAAATATGGCACTTAAGGTCGTTTCCTGTCACGGTCGCCATTTGTTACGAGTTGGGGATTTAGAATATAGTTAAAAGTCTACCCAGATCCCAACAGGCAACAATAATAAAAAATAACAAAGACAATCTGACTATAAAAGGGTAGACAAAGGATGCGAGTTTTTGATGTGTATAATGAAGTACCATAAATTCTTTAACAAAATATTCAGCTTTCTATAATTTACCCTTAACCATACTTAACCTAAGCATACGCAACATAGGCTTAACAGTATATACATATTTATACAACATACAACAATTTGAAGCAAGTGGAGGCAATATAGGATAAAAAATACTTAAGTGCGGAGCTGAGATGTCTGACGAGTAAGGCTGAGTATTGAAGAAGATGATAGGTAGTCACTGTGAGGTAGGTTTCCAGGATAGGTGATCCTAGTGTGGTCACTTCCCAGAGTGAACTGAACTCTCCTCGATCTGGAGCTGATGAGGAAGAGTTGGAGGAGGTGACGCAACAACCAGGATATGGAGGAGGGAAACCCCGGAGTGGTAACTAAGACTAGTCATACTCGGGTTTCGTCCCTAGATGGCGTTGCTCGTGGTGATGGGTAGGTAGATCATGACAATAGATGGCTTGGTTCGTAACAATATATATATATAAGCAACACCTCAACCCGCCAGGATTCGAACCCACGGCCCACAAGCCTATGACTGTGACAGGGGAACGCTAATCGCTGGACCACCAGGATACTAAAAGCAGTCCTAGACTTTGTTATATTTCACACAAAGCCTGTTCAACGAGCTTATGGCGCCGTGAACCTCTAATGGGGACCACCCGTATCACGTAGGTGGTCAGAGTAACGTTTTACCAAATCCGGCTTCGAAACACGAGGAACCATATATATTTCATTAGCCCAATAAAGCAGGCGGACTTCTACATACAATCAATACCTCAACCCGCCAGGATTCGAACCCACGGCCCACAAGCCTATGACTGTGACCGTGGCACGCTAACCGCTGGACCACCAGGATACTAAAAGCAGTCCTAGACTTTGTTATATTTCACACAAAGCCTGTTC
>CAUDMG010003752.1:0-63245 GCA_958450375.1 Homarus gammarus
TGGACATGAAGTGAGGCTCATGAGGGAATATCCTCGCATGTGCTTGTGAACGTGAAGTGAGGCTTATGAGAGAATATCCTCGCCTGTGCTTGTGAACGTGGAGCAAGGCTCATGAGGGAATATCCTCGCGTGTGCTCGTGAACGTGAAATGAGGCTCACGAGAGAATATCCTGGAGTGTGCTTGTGAACGTGAAGTGAGGCTCATGAGGGAATATCCTCGCGTGTGCTTGTGAACGTGAAGTGAGGCTCATGAGGGAATGTCCTCGCGTGTGTTTGTGAACGTGAAGTGAGCCTCATGAAGGAATATCCTTGCGTGTGCTCGTGAACGTGAAGTGAGGCTCATGAGGGAATATCCTCGCGTGTGCTTGTGAGCGTGAAGTGGGGCTCATGAGGGAATATCCTCGCGTGTTCTTGTGAACGTGAAGTGAGGCTAATGAGGGAATTTCCTCGAGTGTGCTTATGAACGTGAAGTGAGGCTCATGCGGGCATATCCTCGCGTGAGCTCGTGAACGTGAAGTGAGGCTTATGAGGGAACATCCTCGCGTATGCTTGTGAACGTGAAGAGAGGCTCATGAGGGAATATTCTCGCATGTGCTTGTGGACATGAAGTGAGGCTCATGAGGGAATATCCTCGCATGTGCTTGTGAACGTGAAGTGAGGCTTATGAGAGAATATCCTCGCCTGTGCTTGTGAACGTGGAGCAAGGCTCATGAGGGAATATCCTCGCGTGTGCTTGTGAACGTGAAGTGAGGCTCATGATGGAATATCCTCGCGTGTGCTTGTGAACGTGAAGTGAGGCTCATGAGGGAATATTCTCGCGTGTGCCTGTGAACGTGAAGCGAGGCTAATGAGCGAATATCCTTGTGTGTCCCTGTGAACTTGAAGTGAGTCTCAGGAGGGAATATCCTCGCGTGTGATTGTGAACGTGAAGTAAGGTTCTTGAGAGAATATTCTGGAGTGTGCTTGTGAACGTTAAGTGAGGCTTATGAGAGAATATTCTGGAGTGTACTTGTGAACGTGGAGTGAGGCTTATGAGGGAATATCCTCGCGTGTGTTCGTGAACGTGAAGTGATGCTTACGAAGGAATATCCTCGCGTGTGCTTGTGAACGTGAAGTGAGGCTCATGAGGGAATATCCTCGCGTGTGCTTGTGAACGTGAAGTGAGGCTCATGAGGGAATATCCTCGCGTGTGTTTGTGAACGTGAAGTGAGGCTCATGAGGGAATTTCCTCGCATGTGCTTGTGAACGTGAAGTGAGGCTCATGAGGGAATATCCTCGCGTGTGCTTATGAACGTGAAGTGAGGCTCATGAAGGAATATCCTCACGTGTGCTTGTGAACGTGAAGTGAGGCTTATGAGGAATATCCTCGCGTGTGCTCGTGAACGTGAAGTGAGGCTCATGAGGGAATATCCTCGCATGTGCTTGTGGACGTGAAGTGAGGCTCATGAGGGAATATCCTCGCGTGTGCTTGTGAACGTGAAGTGAGGCTCATGAGGGAATATCCTTGCGTGTGCTTGTGAACGTGAAGTGAGGCTCATGAGGGAATATCCTCGCGTGTGCTTGTGAACGTGAAGTGAGGCTCATGAGGGAATATCCTCGCGTGTGCTTGTGAACGTGAAGTGAGGCTCATGAGGGAATATCCTCGCGTGTGCTTGTGAACGTGAAGTGAGGCTCATGAGGGAATATCCTCGCGTGTGCTTGTGAACGTGAAGTGAGGCTCATGAGGGAATATCCTCGCGTGTGCTTGTGAACGTGAAGTGAGGCTAATGAGAGAATATCCTTGTGTGTCCCTGTGAACTTGAAGTGAGGCTCATGAGGGAATATCCTCGCGTGTGTTTGTGAACGTGAAGTGAGGTTCATGAGGGAATATCCTCACGTGTGCTTGTGAACGTTAAGTGAGGCTTATGAGAGAATATCCTCGAGTGTGCTTGTGAACGTGAAGTGAGGCTCATGAGGGAATATCCTCGCGTGTGCTTGTGGACGTGAAGTGAGGCTCATGAGGGAATATCCTCGCGTGTGCTCGTGAACGTGAAGTAAGGCTTATGACAGAATATCCTTGTGTGTGCTCGTGAACGTGAAGTGAGGCTCATGAGGGAATATCCTCACGTGTGCTCGTGAACGTGAAGTGGGGCTCATTAGGGAATATCCTCGCGTGTGCTTGTGAGCGTGAAGTGAGGCTCATGAGGGAATATCCTCGCGTGTGCTTGTGAACGTGAAGTGAGGCTTATGAGGGAATTTCCACGAGTGTGCTTATGAACGTGAAGTGAGGCTCATGAGGGCATATCCTCGCGTGTGCTTGTGAACGTGAAGTGAGGCTCATGAGGGAATATCCTCGCGTGTGCTTGTGAACGTGAAGTGAGGCTCATGAGGGAATATTCTCGCGTGTGCCTGTGAACGTGAAGTGAGGCTAATGAGAGAATATCCTTGTGTGTCCCTGTGAACTTGAAGTGAGTCTCAGAAGGGAATATCCTCGCGTGTGATTGTGAACGTGAAGTAAGGTTCTTGAGAGAATATTCTGGAGTGTGCTTGTGAACGTTAAGTGAGGCTTATGAGAGAATATTCTGGAGTGTACTTGTGAACGTGGAGTGAGGCTTATGAGGGAATATCCTCGCGTGTGCTCGTGAAGTGAGGCTTATGAGTAATATCCTCGCGTCTGCTCGTGAACGTGAAGTGATGCTTACGAAGGAATATCCTCTCGTGTGCTTGTGAACGTGAAGTGAGGCTTATGAGGGAATATCCTCGCGTGTGCTTGTGAACGTGAAGTGAGGCTCATGAGGGAATATCCTCGCGTGTGCTTGTGGACGTGAAGTGAGGCTCATGAGGGAATTTCCTCGCGTGTGCTCGTGAATGTGTAGTAAGGCTTATGACAGAATATCCTCGCGTGTCCTTGTGAACGTGAAGTGAGGCTCATGAGGGAATATCCTTGCGTGTGCTTGTGAACGTGAAGTGAGGCTCATGAGGGAATATCGTCGCGTGTGCTTGTGAACGTGAAGTGAGGCTCATGAGGGAATATCCTCGTGTGTGCTTATGAACGTGAAGTGAGGCTCATGAGGGAATATCCTCGCGCGTGCTTGTGAACGTGAAGAGAGGCTCATGAGGGAATATCCTCGCGTGTGCCTGTGAACGTGAAGTGAGGCTAATGAGAGAATTTCCTTGTGTGTCCCTGTGAACTTGAAGTGAGGTTCATGAGGGAATATCCTCACGTGTGCTTGTGAACGTGAAGTGAGGCTCATGAGGGAATATCCTCGCGTGTGCCTGTGAACGTGAAGTGAGGCTAATGAGAGAATATCCTTGTGTGTCCCTGTGAACATGAAGTGAGGTTCATGAGGGAATATCCTCACGTGTGCTTGTGAACGTGAAGTGAGGCTCATGAGGGAATATCCTCGCGTGTGCTTGTGAACGTGAAGTGAGGCTCATGAGGAATATCCTCGCGTGTGCTCGTGAACGTGAAGTGAGGCTCATGAGGGAATATCCTCGCGTGTGCTTGTGATCGTGAAGTGAGGCTCATGAGGGAATATCCTCGCGTGTGCTTGTGAACGTGAAGTGAGGCTTATGAGGGAATATCCTCGCGTGTGCTTGTGAACGTGAAGTGAGGCTCATGAGGGAATATCCTCGCGTGTGCTTGTGAACGTGAAGTGAGGCTCATGAGGGAATATCCTCGCGTGTGCTTGTGAACGTGAAGTGAGGCTCATGAGGGAATATCCTCGCGTGTGCTGTGAACGTGAAGTGAGCTATGAGGAATATCCTGTGTGTCCTGTGAACTTGAAGTGAGTCTCAGGAGGGAATATCCTCGCGTGTGCTTGTGAACGTGAAGTGAGGATCTTGAGAGAATATCCTCGAGTGTGCTTGTGAACGTTAAGTGAGGCTTATGAGAGAATATCCTCGCGTGTGCTTGTGAACGTGAAGTGAGGCTTATGAGGGAATATCCTCGCGTGTGCTTGTGAACGTGAAGTGAGGCTTATGAGGAATATCCTCGCGTGTGCTTGTGAACGTGAAGTGAGGCTCATGAGGGAATATCCTCGCGTGTGCTTGTGAACGTGAAGTGAGGCTCATGAGGGAATATCCTCGCGTGTGCTTGTGAACGTGAAGTGAGGCTCATGAGGGAATATCCTCGCGTGTGCTTGTGAACGTGAAGTGAGGCTCATGAGGGAATATCCTCGCGTGTGCTTGTGAACGTGAAGTGAGGCTCATGAGGAATATCCTCGCGTGTGCTTGTGAACGTGAAGTGAGGCTTATGAGGAATATCCTCGCGTGTGCTCGTGAACGTGAAGTGAGGCTCATGAGGGAATATCCTCGCGTGTGCTTGTGAACGTGAAGTGAGGCTCATGAGGGAATATCCTCGCGTGTGCTTGTGAACGTGAAGTGAGGCTCATGAGGGAATATCCTCGCGTGTGCTTGTGAACGTGAAGTGAGGCTCATGAGGGAATATCCTCGCGTGTGCTTGTGAACGTGAAGTGAGGCTCATGAGGGAATATCCTCGCGTGTGCTTGTGAACGTGAAGTGAGGCTCATGAGGGAATATCCTCGCGTGTGCTTGTGAACGTGAAGTGAGGCTCATGAGGGAATATCCTCGCGTGTGCTTGTGAACGTGAAGTGAGGCTCATGAGGGAATATCCTCGCGTGTGCTTGTGAACGTGAAGTGAGGCTAATGAGAGAATATCCTTGTGTGTCCCTGTGAACTTGAAGTGAGGCTCATGAGGGAATATCCTCGCGTGTGTTTGTGAACGTGAAGTGAGGTTCATGAGGGAATATCCTCACGTGTGCTTGTGAACGTTAAGTGAGGCTTATGAGAGAATATCCTGGAGTGTGCTTGTGAACGTGAAGTGAGGCTCATGAGGGAATATCCTCGCGTGTGCTTGTGGACGTGAAGTGAGGCTCATGAGGGAATATCCTCGCGTGTGCTCGTGAACGTGAAGTGAGGCTTATGAAGGAATATCCTCGCGTGTGCTCGTGAACGTGAAGTGAGGCTCATGAGGGAATATCCTCGCGTGTGCTTGTGAACGTGAAGTGAGGCTCATGAGGGAATATCCTCGCGTGTGCTTGTGAACGTGAAGTGAGGCTCATGAGGGAATATCCTCGCGTGTGCTTGTGAACGTGAAGTGAGGCTATGAGGGACTTACCTCGAGTGTGCTTCTGAACGTGAAGTGAGGCTCATGAGGGAATATCCTCGCGTGTGCTTGTGAACGTGAAGTGAGGCTCATGAGGGAATATCCTCGCATGTGCTTGTGAACGTGAAGTGAGGCTCATGAGGGAATATCCTCACGTGTGCTTGTGAACGTGAAGTGAGGCTCATGAGGGAATATCCTCGTGTGTGCTCGTGAACGTGAAGTGAGGCTTATGAGAGAATAGCTCTGCGTGTGCTTGTGAACGCGAATTGAGACTTATGAGAGAATATCCTCGCGTGTGCTCGTGAACGTTAAGTGAGGTTCATGAGAGAATATCCTCGCGTGTCCTTGTGAACGTGAAGTGAGGCTCATGAGGGAATATCCTCGCGTGTGCTTGTGAACGTGAAGTGGGGCTCATGAGGGAATATCCTCGCGTGTGCTTATGAACGTGAAGTGAGGCTCATGGGGGAATATCCTCGCGTGTGCTTGTGAACGTGAAGTGAGGCTCATGAGGGAATATCCTCGCGTGTGCTTGTGAACGTGAAGTGAGGCTCATGAGGGAATTTCCTCGCGTGTGCTTGTGAACGTGAAGTGAGGCTAATGAGAGAATATCCTTGTGTGTCCCTGTGAACTTGAAGTGAGGCTCATGCGGGCATATCCTCGCGTGTGCTTGTGAACGTGAAGTGAGGCTCATGAGGGAATATCCTCGCGTGTGCTTGTGAACATGAAGTGTGGCTCATGAGGGAATATCCTCGCGTGTGCTTGTGAACGTGAAGTGAGGCTCATGAGGGAATATCCTCGCGTGTGCTTGTGAACGTGAAGTGAGGCTTATGAGAGAATACCCTCGCGTGTGCTTGTGAACTTGGAGCAAGGCTCATGAGGGAATATCCTCGCGTGTGCTCGTGAACGTGAAGTGAGGCTCACGAGAGCATATCCTAACGTGTGCTCGTGAACGTGAAGTGAGGTTTATGAGAGAATATCCTCACGTGTCCTTGTGAACGTGAAGTGGGGCTTTTGAGGGAATATCTTCACGTGTGCTTGTGAACGTGAAGTGAGGCTTATGAGGGAACATCCTCACGTGTGCTCGTGAACGTGAAGTGAGGTTCATTAGGGAATATCCTCGCGTGTGCTTGTGAGCGTGAAGTGAGGCTCATGAGGGAATATCCTCGCGTGTGCTTGTGAACGTGAAGTGAGGCTCATGAGGGAATATCCTCGCATGTGCTTGTGAACGTGAAGTGAGACTCATGAGGGAATATCCTCGCGTGTGCTTGTGAACGTGAAGTGAGGCTCATGAAGGAATATCCTCGCGTGTGCTTGTGAACGTGAAGTGAGGATTATGAGGAATATCCTCGCGTGTGCTCGTGAACGTGAAGTGAGGCTCATGAGGGAATATCCTCGCATGTGCTTGTGGACGTGAAGTGAGGTTTATTAGAGAATATCCTCACGTGTCCTTGTGAACGTGAAGTGAGGCTTATGAGGGAATATCTTCACGTGTGCTTGTGAACGTGAAGTGAGGCTTATGAGGGAATATCCTCACGTGTGCTCGTGAACGTTAAGTGAGGTTCATGAGAGAATATCCTCGCGTGTCCTTGTGAACGTGAAGTGACGCTTATGAGGGAATATCTTCAAGTGTGCTTGTGAACGTGAAGTGAGGCTTATGAGGGAACATCCTCGCGTGTGCTTGTGAACGTGAAGTGAGGCTCATGAGGGAATATCCTCGCGTGTGCTTATGAACGTGAAGTGAGGCTCATGAGGGAATATCCTCGCGTGTGCTTGTGAACGTGAAGTGAGGCTCATGAGGGAATATCCTCGCGTGTGCTTGTGAACGTGAAGTGAGGCTTATGAGGAATATCCTCGCGTGTGCTCGTGAACGTGAAGTGAGGCTCATGAGGGAATATCCTCGCATGTGCTTGTGAACGTAAAGTGAGGCTTATGAGAGAATATCCTCGCGTGTGCTTGTGAACGTGGAGCAAGGCTCATGAGGGAATATCCTCGCGTGTGCTCATGAACGTGAAGTGAGGCTCACGAGAGAATATCCTAACGTGTGCTCGTAGACGTGAAGTGAGGTTTATGAGAGAATATCCTCACGTGTCCTTGTGAACGTGAAGTGAGGCTTATGAGGGAATATCTTCACGTGTGCCTGTGAACGTGAAGTGAGGCTTATGAGGGAATATCCTCACGTGTGCTCGTGAACGTGAAGTGAGGTTCATTAGGGAATATCCTCGCGTGTGCTTGTGAGCGTGAAGTGAGGCTCATGAGGGAATATCCTCGCGTGTGCTTGTGAACGTGAAGTGAGGCTTATGAGGGAATTTCCACGAGTGTGCTTATGAACGTGAAGTGAGGCTCATGAAGGCATATCCTCGCGTGTGCTTGTGAACGTGAAGTGAGGCTCATGAGGGAATATCCTCGCGTGTGCTTGTGAACGTGAAGTAAGGTTCTTGAGAGAATATTCTGGAGTGTGCTTGTGAACGTTAAGTGAGGCTTATGAGAGAATATTCTCATGTGTACTTGTGAACGTGGAGTGAGGCTTATGAGGGAATATCATCGCGTGTGCTCGTGAAGTGAGGCTTATGAGTAATATCCTCGCGTCTGATCGTGAACGTGAAGTGATGCTTACGAAGGAATATCCTCGCGTGTGCTTGTGAACGTGAAGTGAAGCTCATGAGGGAATATCCTCGCGTGTGCTTGTGAACGTGAAGTGAGGCTCATGAGGGAACATCCTCGCGTGTGCTTGTGAACGTGAAGTGAGGCTCATGAGGGAATATCCTCGCATGTGCTTGTGAACGTGAAGTGAGGTTCATGAGGGAATATCCTCGCGTGTGCTTGTGAACGTGAAGTGAGGCTCATGAGGGAATATCCTCGCGTGTGCTTGTGAACGTGAAGTGAGGCTCATGAGGGAATATCCTCACGTGTGCTTGTGAACGTGAAGTCAGGCTCATGAGGGAATATCCTCGTGTGTGCTCGTGAACGTGAAGTGAGGCTTATGAGAGAATAGCTCTGCGTGTGCTTGTGAACGCGAATTGAGACTTATGAGAGAAAATCCTCGCGTGTGCTCGTGAACGTTAAGTGAGGTTCATGAGTGAATATCCTCGCGTGTCCTTGTGAACGTGAAGTGAGGCTTATGATGGAATATCTTCAAGTGTGCTTGTGAACGTGAAGTGAGGCTTATGAGGGAATATCCTCGCGTGTGCTTGTGAACGTGAAGTGGGGCTCATGAGGGAATATCCTCGCGTGTGCTTATGAACGTGAAGTGAGGCAGATGGGGGAATATCCTCGCGTGTGCTTGTGAACGTGAAGTGAGGCTCATGAGGGAATATCCTCGCGTGTGCTTGTGAACGTGAAGTGAGGCTCATGAGGGAATATCCTCGCGTGTGCTTGTGAACGTGAAGTGAGGCTCATGAGGGAATATCCTCGCGTGTGCTTGTGAACGTGAAATGAGGCTAATGAGAGAATATCCTTGTGTGTCCCTGTGAACTTGAAGTGAGGCTCATGAGGGAATATCCTCGCGTATGTTTGTGAACGTGAAGTGAGGTTCGTAAGGGAATATCCTAACGTGTGCTTGTGAACGTTAAGTGAGGCTTAAGAGAGAATATCCTGGAGTGTGCTTGTGAACATGGAGTGAGGCTCATGAGGGATTATCCTCGCATGTGCTTGTGGACGTGAAGTGAGGCTCATGAGGGAATATTCTCGCGTGTGCTTGTGAACGCGAAGTGAGGCTCATGAGGGAATATCCTCGCATGTGCTTGTGAACGTGAAGTGAGGCTCATGAGGGAATATCCTCGTGTGTGCTTGTGGACGTGAAGTGAGGCTCATGAGGGAATATCCTCGCGTGTGCTCGTGAATGTGAAGTAAGGCTTATGACAGAGTATCCTCGCGTGTCCTTGTGAACGTGAAGTGAGGCTCATGAGGGAATATCCTTGCGTGTGCTTGTGAACGTAAAGTGAGGCTCATGAGGGAATATCCTCGCGTGTGTTTGTGAACGTGAAGTGAGGCTCATGAAGAAATATCCTTGCGTGTGCTCGTGAACGTGAAGTGAGGCTCATGAGAGAATATCCTCGCGTGTGCTTGTGAGCGTGAAGTGAGGCTCATGAGGGAATATCCTCGCGTGTTCTTGTGAACGTGAAGTGAGGCTTATGAGGGAATTTCCTCGAGTGTGCTTATGAACGTGAAGTGAGGCTCATGTGGGCAAATCTTCGCGTGTGCTTGTGAACGTGAAGTGAGGCTCATGAGGGAATATCCTCGCGTGTGCTTGTGAACATGAAGTGAGGCTCATGAGGGAATATCCTCGCGTGTGCTTGTGAACGTGAAGTGAGGCTCATGAGGGAATATCCTCGCGTGTGCTTGTGAACGTGAAGAGGGGCTCATGAGGGAATATCCTCGCATGTGCTTGTGGACATGAAGTGAGGCTCATGAGGGAATATCCTCGCATGTGCTTGTGAACGTGAAGTGAGGCTTATGAGAGAATATCCTCCCGTGTGCTTGTGGACTTGGAGCAAGGCTCATGAGGGAATATCCTCGCGTGTGCTCGTGAACGTGAAGTGACGCTCACGAGAGCATATCCTAACGTGTGCTCGTGAACGTGAAGTGAGGTTTATGAGAGAATATCCTCACGTGTCCTTGTGAACGTGAAGTGAGGCTTCTGAGGGAATATCTTCACGTGTGCTTGTGAAAGTGAAGTGAGGCTTATGAGGGAACATCCTCACGTGTGCTCGTGAACGTGAAGTGAGGTTCATTAGGGAATATCCTCGCGTGTGCTTGTGAGCGTGAAGTGAGGCTCATGAGGGAATATCCTCGCGTGTGCTTGTGAACGTGAAGTGAGGCTTATGAGGGAATTTCCACGAGTGTGCTTATGAACGTGAAGTGAGGCTTATGAGTGCATATCCTCGCGTGTGCTTGTGAACGTGAAGTGGGGCTCATGATGGAATATCCTCGCCGTGTGCTTGTGAACGTGAAGTGAGGCTCATGAGGGAATATTCTCGCGTGTGCCTGTGAACGTGAAGTGAGGCTAATGAGCGAATATCCTTGTGTGTCCCTGTGAACTTGAAGTGAGTCTCAGGAGGGAATATCCTCGCGTGTGATTGTGAACGTGAAGTAAGGTTCTTGAGAGAATATTCTGGAGTGTGCTTGTGAACGTTAAGTGAGGCTTATGAGAGAATATTCTGGAGTGTACTTGTGAACGGGGAGTGAGGCTTATGAGGGAATATCCTCGCGTGTGCTCGTGAAGTGAGGCTTATGAGTAAAATCCGCGCGTGTGCTCGTGAACGTGAAGTGATGCTTACGAAGGAATATCCTTGCGTGTGCTTGTGAACGTGAAGTGAGGCTCATGAGGGAATATCCTCGCGTGTGCTTGTGAACGTGAAGTGAGGCTCATGAGGGAATATCCTCGCGTGTGCTTGTGAACGTGAAGTGAGGCTCATGAGGGAATATCCTCGCATGTGCTTGTGAACGTGAAGTGAGGCTCATGAGGGAATATCCTCGCGTGTGCTTATGAACGTGAAGTGAGGCTCATGAAGGAAAATCCTCGCGTGTGCTTGTGAACGTGAAGTGAGGCTTATGAGGAATATCCTGGCGTGTGCTCGTGAACGTGAAGTGAGGCTCATGAGGGAATATCCTCGCATGTGCTTGTGGACGTGAAGTGAGGTTTATGAGAGAATATCCTCACGTGTCCTTGTGACCGTGAAGTGAGGCTTATGAGGGAATATCTTCACGTGTGCTTGTGAACGTGAAGTGAGGCTTATGAGGGAATATCCTCACGTGTGCTCGTGAACGTGAAGTGAGGCTCATGAGGGAATATCCTCGCGTGTGCTTGTGAACGTGAAGTGAGGCTCATGAGGGAATATCCTCGCGTGTGCTTGTGAACGTGAAGTGAGGCTCATGAGGGAATATCCTCGTGTGTGCTCGTGAACGTGAAGTGAGGCTTATGAGAGAATATCTCTGCGTGTGCTTGTGAACGTTAAGTGAGGTTCATGAGAGAATATCCTTGTGTGTCCCTGTGAACTTGAAGTGAGGCTCATGAGGGAATATCCTCGCGTATGTTTGTGAACGTGAAGTGAGGATCATGAGGGAATATCCTCACGTGTGCTTGTGAACGTTAAGTGAGGCTTATGAGAGAATATCCTCGCGTGTGCTCGTGAACGTTAAGTGAGGTTCATGAGAGAATATCCTCGCGTGTCCTTGTGAACGTGAAGTGAGGCTTATGAGGGAACATCTTCAAGTGTGCTTGTGAACGTGAAGTGAGGCTTATGAGGGAACATCCTCGCGTGTGCTTGTGAACGTGAAGTGAGGCTCATGAGGGAATATCCTCGCGTGTGCTTATGAACGTGAAGTGAGGCTCATGAGGGAATATCCTCGCGTGTGCTTGTGAACGTGAAGTGAGGCTCATGAGGGAATATCCTCGCGTGTGCTTGTGAACGTGAAGTGAGGCTCATGAGGGAATATCCTCGCGTGTGCTTGTGAACGTGAAGTGAGGCTCATGAGGGAATATCCTCGCGTGTGCTTGTGACCATGAAGTGAGACTAATGAGAGAATATCCTTGTGTGTCCCTGTGAACTTGAAGTGAGGCTCATGAGGGAATATCCTCGCGTATGTTTGTGAACGTGAAGTGAGGATCATGAGGGAATATCCTCACGTGTGCTTGTGAACGTTAAGTGAGGCTTATGAGAGAATATCCTGGAGTGTGCTTGTGAACGTGGAGTGAGGCTCATGAGGGAATATCCTCGCATGTGCTTGTGGACGTGAAGTGAGGCTCATGAGGGAATATCCTCGCGTGTGCTTGTGAACGTGAAGTGAGGCTCATGAGGGAATATCCTCGCGTGTGCTTGTGGACGTGAAGTGAGGCTCATGAGGGAATATCCTCGCGTGTGCTCGTGAATGTGAAGTAAGGCTTATGACAGAATATCCTCGCGTGTGCTTGTGAACGTGAAGTGAGGCTCATGAGGGAATATCCTCACGTGTGCTTGTGAACGTGAAGTGGGGTTCATGAGGGAATATCCTCGCGTGTGCCTCTGAACGTGAAGTGAGGCTAATGAGAGAATATCCTTGTGTGTCCCTGTGAACTTGAAGTGAGGCTCAGGAGGGAATATCCTCGCGTGTGCTTGTGAACGTGAAGTGAGGTTCTTGAGGGAATATCCTTACGTGTGCTTGTGAACGTTAAGTGAGGCTTATGAGAGAATATTCTGGAGTGTGCTTGTGAACGTGGAGTGAGGCTTATGAGGGAATATCCTCGCGTGTGCTCGTGAAGTGAGGCTTATGAGTAATATCCTCGCGTGTGCTCGTGAACGTGAAGTGTTGCTTACGAAGGAATATCCTCGCGTGTGTTTGTGAACGTGAAGTGAGGCTCATGAGGGAATATCCTCGCGTGTGCTTGTGAACGTGATGTGAGGCTCATGAGGGAATATCCTCGCGTGTACTTGTGAACGTGAAGTGAGGCTCTTGAGGGAATATCCTCGCATGTGCTTGTGAACGTGAAGTAAGGCTTATGAGAGAATATCCTCCCGTGTGCTTGTGGACATGAAGTGAGGCTCATGAGGGAATATCCTCGCGTGTGCTTGTGAACGTGAAGTGAGGCTTATGAGGGAATTTCCACGAGTGTGCTTATGAACGTGAAGTGAGGCTTATGAGTGCATATCCTCGCGTGTGCTTGTGAACGTGAAGTGGGGCTCATGATGGAATATCCTCGCCGTGTGCTTGTGAACGTGAAGTGAGGCTCATGAGGGAATATTCTCGCGTGTGCCTGTGAACGTGAAGTGAGTCTAATGAGCGAATATCCTTGTGTGTCCCTGTGAATTTGAAGTGAGTCTCAGGAGGGAATATCCTCGCGTGTGATTGTGAACGTGAAGTAAGGTTCTTGAGAGAATATTCTGGAGTGTGCTTGTGAACGTTAAGTGAGGCTTATGAGAGAATATTCTGGAGTGTACTTGTGAACGTGAAGTGAGGCTCATGAGGGAATATCCTCGCGTGTGCTTGCGACCATGAAGTGAGACTAATGAGAGAATATCCTTGTGTGTCCCTGTGAACTTGAAGTGAGGCTCATGAGGGAATATCCTCGCGTATGTTTGTGAACGTGAAGTGAGGATCATGAGGGAATATCCTCACGTGTGCTTGTGAACGTTAAGTGAGGCTTATGAGAGAATATCCTGGAGCGTGCTTGTGAACGTGGAGTGAGGCTCATGAGGGAATATCCTCGCATGTGCTTGTGGACGTGAAGTGAGGCTCATGAGGGAATATTCTCGCGTGTGCTTGTGAACGTGAAGTGAGGCTCATGAGGGAATATCCTCGTGTGTGCTTGTGGACGTGAAGTGAGGCTCATGAGGGAATATCCTCGCGTGTGCTCGTGAATGTGAAGTAAGGCTTATGACAGAATATCCTCGCGTGTGCTTGTGAACGTGAAGTGAGGCTCATGAGGGAATATCCTCACGTGTGCTTGTGAACGTGAAGTGAGGCTCATGAGGGAATATCCTCGCGTGTGCCTCTGAACGTGAAGTGAGGCTAATGAGAGAATATCCTTGTGTGTCCCTGTGAACTTGAAGTGAGGCTCAGGAGGGAATATCCTCGCGTGTGCTTGTGAACGTGAAGTGAGGTTCTTGAGGGAATATCCTTACGTGTGCTTGTGAACGTTAAGTGAGGCTTATGAGAGAATATTCTGGAGTGTGCTTGTGAACGTGGAGTGAGGCTTATGAGGGAATATCCTCGCGTGTGCTCGTGAACGTGAAGTGATGCTTACGAAGGAATATCCTCGCGTGTGTTTGTGAACGTGAAGTGAGGCTCATGAGGGAATATCCTCGCGTGTGCTTGTGAACGTGATGTGAGGCTCATGAGGGAATATTCTCGCGTGTACTTGTGAACGTGAAATGAGGCTCTTGAGGGAATATCCTCGCATGTGCTTGTGAACGTGAAGTGAGGCTTATGAGAGAATATCCTCGCGTGTGCTTGTGAACGTGGAGCAAGGCTCATGAGGGAATATCCTCGCGTGTGCTCGTGAACGTGAAGTGAGGCTCACGAGAGAATATCCTAACGTGTGCCCGTGAACGTGAAGTGAGGTTTATGAGAGACTATCCTCACGTGTCCTTGTGAACGTGAAGTGAGGCTTATGAGGGAATATCTTCACGTGTGCTTGTGAACGTGAAGTGAGGCTTATGAGGGAATATCCTCACGTGTGCTCGTGAACGTGAAGTGGGGCTCATTAGGGAATATCCTCGCGTGTGCTTGTGAGCGTGAAGTGAGGCTCATGAGGGAATATCCTCGCGTGTGCTTGTGAACGTGAAGTGAGGCTAATGAGGGAATTTCCACGAGTGTGCTTATGAACGTGAAGTGAGGCTCATGAGGGCATATCCTCGTGTGTGCTTATGAACGTGAAGTGAGGCTCATGAGGGAATATCCTCGCGCGTGCTTGTGAACGTGAAGAGAGGCTCATGAGGGAATATCCTCGCGTGTGCCTGTGAACGTGAAGTGAGGCTAATGAGAGAATTTCCTTGTGTGTCCCTGTGAACTAGAAGTGAGGTTCATGAGGGAATATCCTCACGTGTGCTTGTGAACGTGAAGTGAGGCTCATGAGGGAATATCCTCGCGTGTGCCTGTGAACGTGAAGTGAGGCTAATGAGAGAATATCCTTGTGTGTCCCTGTGAACATGAAGTGAGGTTCATGAGGGAATATCCTCACGTGTGCTTGTGAACGTGAAGTGAGGCTCATGAGGGAATATCCTCGCGTGTGCTTGTGAACGTGAAGAGAGGCTTATGAGGGAATATCCTCGCATGTGCTTGTGGACATGAAGTGAGGCTCATGAGGGAATATCCTCGCATGTGCTTGTGAACGTGAAGTGAGGCTTATGAGAGAATATCCTCGCCTGTGCTTGTGAACGTGGAGCAAGGCTCATGAGGGAATATCCTAGCGTGTGCTCGTGAACGTGAAGTGAGGCTCACGAGAGAATATCCTAACGTGTGCTCGTGAACGTGAAGTGAGGTTTATGAGAGAATATCCTCACGTGTCCTTGTGAACGTGAAGTGAGGCTTATGAGCGAATATCCTCGCGTGTGCTTGTGAACGTTGAGTGAGGCTCATGAGGGAATATCCTCGCGTGTGCTCGTGAACGTGAAGTGAGGCTCACGAGAGCATATCCTAACGTGTGCTCGTGAACGTGAAGTGAGGTTTATGAGAGAATATCCTCACGTGTCCTTGTGAACGTGAAGTGAGGTCTTATGAGGGAATATCCTCACGTGTGCTCGTGAACGTGAAGTGAGGCTCATGAGGGAATATCCTCGCGTGTGCTTGTGAACGTGAAGTGAGGCTCATGAGGGAATATCCTCGAGTGTGCTTGTGAACGTGAAGTGAGGCTCATGAGGGAATATCCTCGTGTGTGCTCGTGAACGTGAAGTGAGGCTTATGAGAGAATATCTCTGAGTGTGCTTGTGAACGCGAATTGAGACTTATGAGAGAATATCCTCGCGTGTGCTCGTGAACGTTAAGTGAGGTTCATGAGAGAATATCCTCGCGTGTCCTTGTGAACGTGAAGTGAGGCTTATGAGGGAATATCTTCAAGTGTGCTTGTGAACGTGAAGTGAGGCTTATGAGGGAACATCCTCGCGTGTGCTTGTGAACGTGAAGTGAGGCTCATGAGGGAATATCCTTGCGTGTGCTTATGAACGTGAAGTGAGGCTCATGAGGGAATATCCTCGCGTGTGCTTGTGAACGTGAAGTGAGGCTCATGAGGGAATATCCTCGCGTGTGCTTGTGAACGTGAAGTGAGGCTCATGAGGGAATATCCTCGCGTGTGCTTGTGAACGTGAAGTGAGGCTCATGAGGGAATATCCTCGCGTGTGCTTGTGAACGTGAAGTGAGGCTAATGAGAGAATATCCTTGTGTGTCCCTGTGAACTTGAAGTGAGGCTCATGAGGGAATATCCTCGCGTATGTTTGTGAACGTGAAGTGAGGTTCATGAGGGAATATCCTCACGTGTGCTTGTGAACGTTAAGTGAGGCTTATGAGAGAATATCCTGGAGTGTGCTTGTGAACGTGAAGTGAGGCTCATGAGGGAATATCCTCGCGTGTGCTTGTGGACGTAAAGTGAGGCTCATGAGGGAATATCCTCGCGTGTGCTCGTGAATGTGAAGTAAGGCTTATGACAGAATATCCTTGCGTGTGCTCGTGAACGTGAAGTGAGGCTCATGAGGGAATATCCTCGCGTGTTCTTGTGAACGTGAAGTGAGGCTCATGCGGGCATATCCTCGCGTGTGCTTGTGAACGTGAAGTGAGGCTCATGAGGGAATATCCTCGCGTGTGCTTGTGAACGTGAAGAGAGGCTCATGAGGGAATATCCTCGCATGTGCTTGTGGACATGAAGTGAGGCTCATGAGGGAATATCCTCGCATGTGCTTGTGAACGTGAAGTGAGGCTTATGAGAGAATATCCTCGCCTGTGCTTGTGAACGTGGAGCAAGGCTCATGAGGGAATATCCTCGCGTGTGCTCGTGAACGTGAAATGAGGCTCACGAGAGAATATCCTGGAGTGTGCTTGTGAACGTGAAGTGAGGCTCATGAGGGAATATCCTCGCGTGTGCTTGTGAACGTGAAGTGAGGCTCATGAGGGAATGTCCTCGCGTGTGTTTGTGAACGTGAAGTGAGCCTCATGAAGGAATATCCTTGCGTGTGCTCGTGAACGTGAAGTGAGGCTCATGAGGGAATATCCTCGCGTGTGCTTGTGAGCGTGAAGTGGGGCTCATGAGGGAATATCCTCGCGTGTTCTTGTGAACGTGAAGTGAGGCTAATGAGGGAATTTCCTCGAGTGTGCTTATGAACGTGAAGTGAGGCTCATGCGGGCATATCCTCGCGTGAGCTCGTGAACGTGAAGTGAGGCTTATGAGGGAACATCCTCGCGTATGCTTGTGAACGTGAAGAGAGGCTCATGAGGGAATATTCTCGCATGTGCTTGTGGACATGAAGTGAGGCTCATGAGGGAATATCCTCGCATGTGCTTGTGAACGTGAAGTGAGGCTTATGAGAGAATATCCTCGCCTGTGCTTGTGAACGTGGAGCAAGGCTCATGAGGGAATATCCTCGCGTGTGCTTGTGAACGTGAAGTGAGGCTCATGATGGAATATCCTCGCGTGTGCTTGTGAACGTGAAGTGAGGCTCATGAGGGAATATTCTCGCGTGTGCCTGTGAACGTGAAGCGAGGCTAATGAGCGAATATCCTTGTGTGTCCCTGTGAACTTGAAGTGAGTCTCAGGAGGGAATATCCTCGCGTGTGATTGTGAACGTGAAGTAAGGTTCTTGAGAGAATATTCTGGAGTGTGCTTGTGAACGTTAAGTGAGGCTTATGAGAGAATATTCTGGAGTGTACTTGTGAACGTGGAGTGAGGCTTATGAGGGAATATCCTCGCGTGTGTTCGTGAACGTGAAGTGATGCTTACGAAGGAATATCCTCGCGTGTGCTTGTGAACGTGAAGTGAGGCTCATGAGGGAATATCCTCGCGTGTGCTTGTGAACGTGAAGTGAGGCTCATGAGGGAATATCCTCGCGTGTGTTTGTGAACCTAAAGTGAGGCTCATGAGGGAATTTCCTCGCATGTGCTTGTGAACGTGAAGTGAGGCTCATGAGGGAATATCCTCGCGTGTGCTTATGAACGTGAAGTGAGGCTCATGAAGGAATATCCTCACGTGTGCTTGTGAACGTGAAGTGAGGCTTATGAGGAATATCCTCGCGTGTGCTCGTGAACGTGAAGTGAGGCTCATGAGGGAATATCCTCGCATGTGCTTGTGGACGTGAAGTGAGGCTCATGAGGGAATATCCTCGCGTGTACATGTGAACGTGAAGTGAGGCTCATGAGGGAATATCCTTGCGTGTGCTTATGAACGTGAAGTGAGGCTCATGAGGGAATATCCTCGCGTGTGCTTGTGAACGTGAAGTGAGGCTCATGAGGGAATATCCTCGCGTGTGCTTGTGAACGTGAAGTGAGGCTCATGAGGGAATATCCTCGCGTGTGCTTGTGAACGTGAAGTGAGGCTCATGAGGGAATATCCTCGCGTGTGCTTGTGAACGTGAAGTGAGGCTAATGAGAGAATATCCTTGTGTGTCCCTGTGAACTTGAAGTGAGGCTCATGAGGGAATATCCTCGCGTATGTTTGTGAACGTGAAGTGAGGTTCATGAGGGAATATCCTCACGTGTGCTTGTGAACGTTAAGTGAGGCTTATGAGAGAATATCCTGGAGTGTGCTTGTGAACGTGAAGTGAGGCTCATGAGGGAATATCCTCGCGTGTGCTTGTGGACGTGAAGTGAGGCTCATGAGGGAATATCCTCGCGTGTGCTCGTGAATGTGAAGTAAGGCTTATGACAGAATATCCTTGTGTGTGCTCGTGAACGTGAAGTGAGGCTCATGAGGGAATATCCTCACGTGTGCTCGTGAACGTGAAGTGGGGCTCATTAGGGAATATCCTCGCGTGTGCTTGTGAGCGTGAAGTGAGGCTCATGAGGGAATATCCTCGCGTGTGCTTGTGAACGTGAAGTGAGGCTTATGAGGGAATTTCCACGAGTGTGCTTATGAACGTGAAGTGAGGCTCATGAGGGCATATCCTCGCGTGTGCTTGTGAACGTGAAGTGAGGCTCATGAGGGAATATCCTCGCATGTGCTTGTGAACGTGAAGTGAGGCTCATGAGGGAATATTCTCGCGTGTGCCTGTGAACGTGAAGTGAGGCTAATGAGAGAATATCCTTGTGTGTCCCTGTGAACTTGAAGTGAGTCTCAGAAGGGAATATCCTCGCGTGTGATTGTGAACGTGAAGTAAGGTTCTTGAGAGAATATTCTGGAGTGTGCTTGTGAACGTTAAGTGAGGCTTATGAGAGAATATTCTGGAGTGTACTTGTGAACGTGGAGTGAGGCTTATGAGGGAATATCCTCGCGTGTGCTCGTGAAGTGAGGCTTATGAGTAATATCCTCGCGTCTGCTCGTGAACGTGAAGTGATGCTTACGAAGGAATATCCTCTCGTGTGCTTGTGAACGTGAAGTGAGGCTTATGAGGGAATATCCTCGCGTGTGCTTGTGAACGTGAAGTGAGGCTCATGAGGGAATATCCTCGCGTGTGCTTGTGGACGTGAAGTGAGGCTCATGAGGGAATTTCCTCGCGTGTGCTCGTGAATGTGTAGTAAGGCTTATGACAGAATATCCTCGCGTGTCCTTGTGAACGTGAAGTGAGGCTCATGAGGGAATATCCTTGCGTGTGCTTGTGAACGTGAAGTGAGGCTCATGAGGGAATATCGTCGCGTGTGCTTGTGAACGTGAAGTGAGGCTCATGAGGGAATATCCTCGTGTGTGCTTATGAACGTGAAGTGAGGCTCATGAGGGAATATCCTCGCGCGTGCTTGTGAACGTGAAGAGAGGCTCATGAGGGAATATCCTCGCGTGTGCCTGTGAACGTGAAGTGAGGCTAATGAGAGAATTTCCTTGTGTGTCCCTGTGAACTTGAAGTGAGGTTCATGAGGGAATATCCTCACGTGTGCTTGTGAACGTGAAGTGAGGCTCATGAGGGAATATCCTCGCGTGTGCCTGTGAACGTGAAGTGAGGCTAATGAGAGAATATCCTTGTGTGTCCCTGTGAACATGAAGTGAGGTTCATGAGGGAATATCCTCGCGTGTGCTTGTGAACGTGAAGTGAGGCTCATGAGGGAATATCCTCGCGTGTGCTTGTGAACGTGAAGTGAGGCTCATGAGGGAATATCCTCGCGTGTGCTTGTGAACGTGAAGTGAGGCTCATGAGGGAATATCCTCGCATGTGCTTGTGGACATGAAGTGAGGCTCATGAGGGAATATCCTCGCATGTGCTTGTGAACGTGAAGTGAGGCTTATGAGAGAATATCCTCGCCTGTGCTTGTGAACGTGGAGCAAGGCTCATGAGGGAATATCCTCGCGTGTGCTCGTGAACGTGAAGTGAGGCTCATGAGAGAATATCCTCACGTGTGCTCGTGAACGTGAAGTGAGGTTCATGAGGGAATATCCTCACGTGTGCTTGTGAACGTGAAGTGAGGCTTATGAGAGAATATCCTCGCGTGTGCTTGTGAACGTTGAGTGAGGCTCATGAGGGAATATCCTCGCGTGTGCTCGTGAACGTGAAGTGAGGCTCACGAGAGCATATCCTAACGTGTGCTCGTGAACGTGAAGTGAGGTTTATGAGAGAATATCCTCACGTGTCCTTGTGAACGTGAAGTGAGGCTTATGAGGGAATATCCTCACGTGTGCTCGTGAACGTGAAGTGAGGCTCATGAGGGAATATCCTCGCGTGTGCTTGTGAACGTGAAGTGAGGCTCATGAGGGAATATCCTCGAGTGTGCTTGTGAACGTGAAGTGAGGCTCATGAGGGAATATCCTCGTGTGTGCTCGTGAACGTGAAGTGAGGCTTATGAGAGAATATCTCTGAGTGTGCTTGTGAACGCGAATTGAGACTTATGAGAGAATATCCTCGCGTGTGCTCGTGAACGTTAAGTGAGGTTCATGAGAGAATATCCTCGCGTGTCCTTGTGAACGTGAAGTGAGGCTTATGAGGGAATATCTTCAAGTGTGCTTGTGAACGTGAAGTGAGGCTTATGAGGGAACATCCTCGCGTGTGCTTGTGAACGTGAAGTGAGGCTCATGAGGGAATATCCTTGCGTGTGCTTATGAACGTGAAGTGAGGCTCATGAGGGAATATCCTCGCGTGTGCTTGTGAACGTGAAGTGAGGCTCATGAGGGAATATCCTCGCGTGTGCTTGTGAACGTGAAGTGAGGCTCATGAGGGAATATCCTCGCGTGTGCTTGTGAACGTGAAGTGAGGCTCATGAGGGAATATCCTCGCGTGTGCTTGTGAACGTGAAGTGAGGCTAATGAGAGAATATCCTTGTGTGTCCCTGTGAACTTGAAGTGAGGCTCATGAGGGAATATCCTCGCGTATGTTTGTGAACGTGAAGTGAGGTTCATGAGGGAATATCCTCACGTGTGCTTGTGAACGTTAAGTGAGGCTTATGAGAGAATATCCTGGAGTGTGCTTGTGAACGTGAAGTGAGGCTCATGAGGGAATATCCTCGCGTGTGCTTGTGGACGTAAAGTGAGGCTCATGAGGGAATATCCTCGCGTGTGCTCGTGAATGTGAAGTAAGGCTTATGACAGAATATCCTTGCGTGTGCTCGTGAACGTGAAGTGAGGCTCATGAGGGAATATCCTCGCGTGTTCTTGTGAACGTGAAGTGAGGCTCATGCGGGCATATCCTCGCGTGTGCTTGTGAACGTGAAGTGAGGCTCATGAGGGAATATCCTCGCGTGTGCTTGTGAACGTGAAGAGAGGCTCATGAGGGAATATCCTCGCATGTGCTTGTGGACATGAAGTGAGGCTCATGAGGGAATATCCTCGCATGTGCTTGTGAACGTGAAGTGAGGCTTATGAGAGAATATCCTCGCCTGTGCTTGTGAACGTGGAGCAAGGCTCATGAGGGAATATCCTCGCGTGTGCTCGTGAACGTGAAGTGAGGCTCACGAGAGAATATCCTGGAGTGTGCTTGTGAACGTGAAGTGAGGCTCATGAGGGAATATCCTCGCGTGTGCTTGTGAACGTGAAGTGAGGCTCATGAGGGAATGTCCTCGCGTGTGTTTGTGAACGTGAAGTGAGGCTCATGAAGGAATATCCTTGCGTGTGCTCGTGAACGTGAAGTGAGGCTCATGAGGGAATATCCTCGCGTGTGCTTGTGAGCGTGAAGTGAGGCTCATGAGGGAATATCCTCGCGTGTTCTTGTGAACGTGAAGTGAGGCTCATGAGGGAATTTCCTCGAGTGTGCTTATGAACGTGAAGTGAGGCTCATGCGGGCATATCCTCGCGTGTGCTCGTGAACGTGAAGTGAGGCTTATGAGGGAACATCCTCGCGTGTGCTTGTGAACGTGAAGTGAGGCTCATGAGGGAATATTCTCGCATGTGCTTGTGGACATGAAGTGAGGCTCATGAGGGAATATCCTCGCATGTGCTTGTGAACGTGAAGTGAGGCTTATGAGAGAATATCCTCGCCTGTGCTTGTGAACGTGGAGCAAGGCTCATGAGGGAATATCCTCGCGTGTGCTTGTGAACGTGAAGTGAGGCTCATGATGGAATATCCTCGCGTGTGCTTGTGAACGTGAAGTGAGGCTCATGAGGGAATATTCTCGCGTGTGCCTGTGAACGTGAAGCGAGGCTAATGAGCGAATATCCTTGTGTGTCCCTGTGAACTTGAAGTGAGTCTCAGGAGGGAATATCCTCGCGTGTGATTGTGAACGTGAAGTAAGGTTCTTGAGAGAATATTCTGGAGTGTGCTTGTGAACGTTAAGTGAGGCTTATGAGAGAATATTCTGGAGTGTACTTGTGAACGTGGAGTGAGGCTTATGAGGGAATATCCTCGCGTGTGTTCGTGAACGTGAAGTGATGCTTACGAAGGAATATCCTCGCGTGTGCTTGTGAACGTGAAGTGAGGCTCATGAGGGAATATCCTCGCGTGTGCTTGTGAACGTGAAGTGAGGCTCATGAGGGAATATCCTCGCGTGTGTTTGTGAACGTGAAGTGAGGCTCATGAGGGAATATCCTCGCATGTGCTTGTGAACGTGAAGTGAGGCTCATGAGGGAATGTCCTCGCGTGTGCTTATGAACGTGAAGTGAGGCTCATGAAGGAATATCCTCACGTGTGCTTGTGAACGTGAAGTGAGGCTTATGAGGAATATCCTCGCGTGTGCTCGTGAACGTGAAGTGAGGCTCATGAGGGAATATCCTCGCATGTGCTTGTGGACGTGAAGTGAGGCTCATGAGGGAATATCCTCGCGTGTACATGTGAACGTGAAGTGAGGCTCATGAGGGAATATCCTTGCGTGTGCTTATGAACGTGAAGTGAGGCTCATGAGGGAATATCCTCGCGTGTGCTTGTGAACGTGAAGTGAGGCTCATGAGGGAATATCCTCGCGTGTGCTTGTGAACGTGAAGTGAGGCTCATGAGGGAATATCCTCGCGTGTGCTTGTGAACGTGAAGTGAGGCTCATGAGGGAATATCCTCGCGTGTGCTTGTGAACGTGAAGTGAGGCTAATGAGAGAATATCCTTGTGTGTCCCTGTGAACTTGAAGTGAGGCTCATGAGGGAATATCCTCGCGTATGTTTGTGAACGTGAAGTGAGGTTCATGAGGGAATATCCTCACGTGTGCTTGTGAACGTGAAGTGAGGCTTATGAGAGAATATCCTGGAGTGTGCTTGTGAACGTGAAGTGAGGCTCATGAGGGAATATCCTCGCGTGTGCTTGTGAACGTGAAGTGAGGCTCATGAGGGAATATCCTCGCGTGTGCTCGTGAATGTGAAGTAAGGCTTATGACAGAATATCCTTGTGTGTGCTCGTGAACGTGAAGTGAGGCTCATGAGGGAATATCCTCACGTGTGCTCGTGAACGTGAAGTGGGGCTCATTAGGGAATATCCTCGCGTGTGCTTGTGAGCGTGAAGTGAGGCTCATGAGGGAATATCCTCGCGTGTGCTTGTGAACGTGAAGTGAGGCTTATGAGGGAATTTCCACGAGTGTGCTTATGAACGTGAAGTGAGGCTCATGAGGGCATATCCTCGCGTGTGCTTGTGAACGTGAAGTGAGGCTCATGAGGGAATATCCTCGCATGTGCTTGTGAACGTGAAGTGAGGCTCATGAGGGAATATTCTCGCGTGTGCCTGTGAACGTGAAGTGAGGCTAATGAGAGAATATCCTTGTGTGTCCCTGTGAACTTGAAGTGAGTCTCAGAAGGGAATATCCTCGCGTGTGATTGTGAACGTGAAGTAAGGTTCTTGAGAGAATATTCTGGAGTGTGCTTGTGAACGTTAAGTGAGGCTTATGAGAGAATATTCTGGAGTGTACTTGTGAACGTGGAGTGAGGCTTATGAGGGAATATCCTCGCGTGTGCTCGTGAAGTGAGGCTTATGAGTAATATCCTCGCGTCTGCTCGTGAACGTGAAGTGATGCTTACGAAGGAATATCCTCTCGTGTGCTTGTGAACGTGAAGTGAGGCTTATGAGGGAATATCCTCGCGTGTGCTTGTGAACGTGAAGTGAGGCTCATGAGGGAATATCCTCGCGTGTGCTTGTGGACGTGAAGTGAGGCTCATGAGGGAATTTCCTCGCGTGTGCTCGTGAATGTGTAGTTAGGCTTATGACAGAATATCCTCGCGTGTCCTTGTGAACGTGAAGTGAGGCTCATGAGGGAATATCCTTGCGTGTGCTTGTGAACGTGAAGTGAGGCTCATGAGGGAATATCGTCGCGTGTGCTTGTGAACGTGAAGTGAGGCTCATGAGGGAATATCCTCGCGTGTGCTTGTGAACGTGAAGTGAGGCTCATGAGGGAATATCCTCGCGTGTGCTTGTGAACGTGAAGTGAGGCTCATGAGGGAATATCCTCGCGTGTGCTTGTGAACGTGAAGTGAGGCTCATGAGAGAATATCCTAGTGTGTCCCTGTGAACGTGAAGTGAGGCTCATGAGGGAATATCCTCGTGTGTGCTCGTGAACGTGAAGTGAGGCTTATGAGAGAATATCCTCGCGTGTGCTTGTGAACGCGAATTGAGACTTATGAGAGAATATCCTCGCGTGTGCTCGTGAACGTGAAGTGAGGCTCATGAGAGAATATCCTCGCGTGTGCTTGTGAACGTGAAGTGAGGCTTATGAGGGAATATCCTCGCGTGTGCTTGTGAACGTGAAGTGAGGCTCATGAGGGAATATCCTCGCGTGTGCTTATGAACGTGAAGTGAGGCTCATGAGGGAATATCCTCGCGTGTGCTTGTGAACGTGAAGTGAGGCTCATGAGGGAATATCCTCGCGTGTGCTTGTGAACGTGAAGTGAGGCTCATGAGGGAATATCCTCGCGTGTGCTTGTGAACGTGAAGTGAGGCTAATGAGAGAATATCCTTGTGTGTCCCTGTGAACTTGAAGTGAGGCTCATGAGGGAATATCCTCGCGTAAGTTTGTGAACGTGAAGTGAGGATCATGAGGGAATATCATCACGTGTGCTTGTGAACGTTAAGTGAGGCTTATGAGCGAATATCTTCACGTGTGCTTGTGAACGTGAAGTGAGGCTTATGAGGGAACATCCTCACGTGTGCTCGTGAACGTGAAGTGAGGTTCATTAGGGAATATCCTCGCGTGTGTTTGTGAGCGTGAAGTGAGGCTCATGAGGGAATATCCTCGCGTGTGCTCGTGAACGTGAAGTGAGGCTCATGAGGGAATATCCTCGCATGTGCTTGTGAACGTGAAGTGAGGCTCATGAGGGAATATCCTCGCGTGTGCTTGTGAACGTGAAGTGAGGCTCATGAGGGAATATCCTCGCGTGTGCTCGTGAACGTGAAGTGAGGCTTATGAGAGAATATCCTCGAGTGTGCTTGTGAACGTGAAGTGAGGCTTATGAGGGAATATCCTCGCGTGTGCTCGTGAACGTGAAGTGAGGTTCATGAGAGAATATCCTCGCGTGTCCTTGTGAACGTGAAGTGAGGCTTATGAGGGAATATCTTCACGTGTGCTTGTGAACGTGAAGTGAGGCTTATGAGGGAACATCCTCGCGTGTGCCTGTGAACGTGAAGTGAGGCTCATGAGGGAATATCCTCGCGTGTGCTTGTGAACGTGAAGTGAGGCTCATGAGGGAATATCCTCGCGTGTGCTTGTGAACGTGAAGTGAGGCTTATGAGCGAATATCTTCACGTGTGCTTGTGAACGTGAAGTGAGGCTTATGAGGGAATATCCTCACGTGTGCTCGTGAACGTGAAGTGAGGCTCATGAGGGAATATCCTCGCGTGTGCTTGTGAACGTGAAGTGAGGCTCATGAGGGAATATCCTCGCGTGTGCTTGTGAACGTGAAGTGAGGCTCATGAGAGAATATCCTCGCGTGTGCTTGTGAACGTGAAGTGAGGCTCATGAGGGAATATCCTCGCATGTGCTTGTGAACGTGAAGTGAGGCTTATGAGGAATATCCTCGCGTGTGCTCGTGAACGTGAAGTGCGGCTCATGAGGGTATATCCTCGCTTGTGCTTGTGAACGTGAAGTGAGGCTTATGAGAGAATATCCTCGCGTGTGCTTGTGAACGTTGAGTGAGGCTCATGAGGGAATATCCTCGCGTGTGCTCGTGAACGTGAAGTGAGGCTCATGAGAGCATATCCTACGTGTGCTCGTGAACGTGAAGTGAGGCTTATGAGAGAATATCCTCGAGTGTCCTTGTGAACGTGAAGTGAGGCTTATGAGGGAATATCCTCGCGTGTGCTCGTGAACGTGAAGTGAGGCTCATGAGGGAATATCCTCGCGTGTGCTTGTGAACGTGAAGTGAGGCTCATGAGGGAATATCCTCGCGTGTGCTTGTGAACGTGAAGTGAGGCTCATGAGGGAATATCCTCGTGTGTGCTCGTGAACGTGAAGTGAGGCTTATGAGAGAATATCTCTGAGTGTGCTTGTGAACGTGAAGTGAGGCTCATGAGGGAATATCCTCGCGTGTGCTCGTGAACGTGAAGTGAGGCTCATGAGGGAATATCCTCGCGTGTGCTTGTGAACGTGAAGTGAGGCTCATGAGGGAATATCCTCGAGTGTGCTTGTGAACGTGAAGTGAGGCTCATGAGGGAATATCCTCGCGTGTGCTTGTGAACGTGAAGTGAGGCTCATGAGGGAATATCCTCGCGTGTGCTAGTGAACGTGAAGTGAGGCTCATGAGGGAATATCCTCGCGTGTGCTTGTGAACGTGAAGTGAGGCTCATGAGGGAATATCCTCGCGTGTGCTTGTGAACGTGAAGTGAGGCTCATGAGGGAATATCCTCGCGTGTGCTTGTGAACGTGAAGTGAGGCTCATGAGGGAATATCCTCGCGTGTGCTTGTGAACGTGAAGTGAGGCTAATGAGAGAATATCCTTGTGTGTCCCTGTGAACTTGAAGTGAGGCTCATGAGGGAATATCCTCGCGTGTGCTTGTGAACGTGAAGTGAGGCTCATGAGGGAATATCCTCGCGTGTGCTTGTGAACGTGAAGTGAGGCTCATGAGGGAATATCCTCGCGTGTGCTTGTGAACGTGAAGTGAGGCTCATGAGGGAATATCCTCGCGTGTGCTTGTGAACGTGAAGTGAGGCTAATGAGAGAATATCCTTGCGTGTGCTTGTGAACGTGAAGTGAGGCTCATGAGGGAATATCCTCGCGTGTGCTTGTGAACGTGAAGTGAGGCTCATGAGGGAATATCCTCGCGTGTGCTTGTGAACGTGAAGTGAGGCTCATGAGGGAATATCCTCGCGTGTGCTTGTGAACGTGAAGTGAGGCTCATGAGGGAATATCCTCGCGTGTGCTTGTGAACGTGAAGTGAGGCTCATGAGGGAATATCCTCGCGTGTGCTTGTGGACGTGAAGTGAGGCTCATGAGGGAATATCCTCGCGTGTGCTTGTGAACGTGAAGTGAGGCTTATGAGAGAATATCCTCGCGTGTGCTTGTGAACGTGAAGTGAGGCTCATGAGGGAATATCCTCGCGTGTGCTTGTGAACGTGAAGTGAGGCTCATGAGGGAATATCCTCGCGTGTGCTTGTGAACGTGAAGTGAGGCTCATGAGGGAATATCCTCGCGTGTGCTTGTGACGTGAAGTGAGGCTCATGAGGGATATCCTGCGTGTGCTGTGAACGTGAAGTGGCTATGACAGAATATCCTCGCGTGTCCTTGTGAACGTGAAGTGAGGCTCATGAGGGAATATCCTTGCGTGTGCTTGTGAACGTGAAGTGAGGCTCATGAGGGAATATCCTGCGTGTGCTTGTGAACGTGAAGTGAGGCTCATGAGGGAATATCCTCGCGTGTGCTTATGAACGTGAAGTGAGGCTCATGAGGGAATATCCTCACGCGTGCTTGTGAACGTGAAGTGAGGCTCATGAGGGAATATCCTCGCGTGTGCCTGTGAACGTGAAGTGAGGCTAATGAGAGAATATCCTTGTGTGTCCCTGTGAACATGAAGTGAGGTTCATGAGGGAATATCCTCACGTGTGCTTGTGAACGTGAAGTGAGGCTCATAAGGGAATATCCTCGCGTGTGTTTTTGAACGTGAAGTGAGGCTCATGAAGGAATATCCTTGCGTGTGCTCGTGAACGTGAAGTGAGGCTCATGAGGGAATATCCTCGCGTGTGCTTGTGAGCGTGAAGTGGGGCTCATGAGGGAATATCCTCGCGTGTTCTTGTGAACGTGAAGTGAGGCTTATGAGGGAATTTCTTCGAGTGTGCGAATCGCGTGAGCTAAAAGATGTGTTGTACTCTCTTTGTTTCGCTGCCTCAATACCGACTTCTTATTTGTAGTTTTATGACCAAAACAAAAGAGGAGTTATTGACAATCTAAGACACAAGTGTTGAACAAAGACAAGATGTGTGTTTTTTATACAGTATTAAAATGAAACCCCCCAATAATATAATGGAAAAATAAATACACCAATTTTTCGTATCAAAGATTACCGGTTCACTAAAACTATAAGAAAGAAAGATAGAAAGAGAGAACTGGAGACACCTTTCAAGAGCTGCCTAAGTGTCCTCATCAAGAGACAGGTCACACCATTATAGACAGGAAGAATGAGGTGAGGATGTGTACCCTAAACTACACCATAACAGTAGCAGAATTAACTGAAGGTTCACACAAGTGATTACAAAACATCCCATATTAGTTATTACAGTTGTTGTGTATCTCTATGTATTTAAGTATGTACAGTACCTGTCTTTGTATACCGGCTAAACAAAGACTCAGTAAGGTCTACGGGATCCGCTTTCACAATTTCTTGGTTTGCAATTCTTATCATTTCTTGATAATAATGAAACATCAATAGTACAAACTGCGTGAGTCTTGTCTCCTATTATGTAAAGGGAAGCTTCGAATCCATCAGTCAACACAGAAGAAAAACAATCATTAAAAAAAAAGTCAGTCACCTCCATTAAAGTGTCGGTACGGTCTCTCACACCTGAACCAGCTGCCATCATTATATTCACTCAGTTAGTTGTGTTTCACGGGATGGCTGTTGCTGCCTCACCCGACACTGTTACCAGATTATTATATTCTGATTCTGACTGTCTGGCGGAGGTTACTTCTGTCCCTTTATTGGTAACACTTTCTCTCCGCCACCTTGCTGCCGGGCGTACGATATGGGGGTCCTAATGATAGCCATGACCCTAAAGACAACCATGATCATCCGGCCCTAAGGACAGCTATGATCATCCGGCCCAAAAAACAACCATGATCATCCGGCCCTAAAGACAACCATGATCATCCGGCCCTAAAGACAACCATGATAATCCGGCCCTAAAGACAGCCATGAGCATCCGGCCCTAAGGACAGCCATGGTACTTACTGTTATACGTATCAACACACCAAGGATGATTATTGTTACACACAACTACCAGCAGCTTGACAGAGGACAATAATGATGAGCTGCGACAGGAATATGTTACACCTCGTCTGGTGAGTCATTCTCATCCTGTTAATGTTTTTGTAATGTAATTTGTGACCCATTACAGTGATCAAGTAGGTTATTGTTGGTCAGGAGCTGTTTTGTGTGCACTGCACTGCACTGCACTGTACAGTACTGTACTGTACTGTACTGTACTGTACTGTACTATACTGCTGAATCTTCAGTGATCAAATTAATTGGGATTGTCTCAGGGAAATAAAAAGATATATAATAGAGTTAAATTCACAAACTTTTCTTGCAAGAGGCTGACGAGTGAAATATTAATTGTTAACACCTATTTAAGATGATTACCGCTTAGTTATAATGCGTAAGTGTGTCACAGTTGCCTTTTGTCTACAAGTGAAGAGGTGTGTGTGTGTGTGTGTGTGTGGATGAAAACTTTACTCCTACGCTACAACAATTTTGAGTTCTGTCCCTCCCGTTACTCACTGTCTACTCTCATCCTCCCCCAGCCAACACCTGGTCTTCTTTCCTCTCTTATCTTTGTTTTATTCTGATGAGCTTCAGTTGAGGATCTTAACGAGTAGTTTTTCTCCCCGAGAGAATCTACTACAGTACTACAACCTGAGAGCTCACACACTGCCTGCGGGTTATTCCTGGCAGCCAACTTTCCATATTCGTCTTGGCAGTTCTGACTTCCTGTATCACTTAACGGTTATGTTTCATTTCCTCACATCCTACACAACACATTATAGAATTAGAGGATCTTCATTATATTATATATATTCATATTACTGAGACTTTATGTTTATAACAGCCAAAATTCCTATAGTTTCTAGCACAGGTCTAACTTAATTACCCGGTGAGAACAGTCGTTTGACGGTGAACTAGCTGTGGATGTTTCGCCAGCCCGGGATGGCCCAGTGTGGAAGTGTTTACGAGGTGCAGCAGTGTTTCTGGAAGAGGAAGTTTGGTGCTTACTTCCGGGTGACGGTAAAGGGAGCATCAGCCTAGCTCCTAGACCAGCTTCTCCAAGTGATTGTTGTTGTATTGTATTTACTGATAAATTCTTCCCAACAGTGATCCATATACAATATCCGTTCACTATACACCGTCTATCTGTCCTCTTAAAGAACTCTCCCCCACTCTGTAAAGCAACATAATTATTTTACCGACGAAGATATGAGTTTTTTCTGCAGTTAAACTAAAGAGACTTATAATGTATTTAAGTATAAACTGCGCCATCAAGACAATCAGAACAATTACTGACAAATGAGGACAAGGTAGTGAGAGGCAGACGGGGAGGAAACTGATGACTGGAGGACCATATGTCGAGGCTAATATAGGTACTACACTTGAGATACGTCGAGAGGCTGAATTTTGAGCGGATGAGAGAAGTGAAAGGTGAGGTGAGGAGCGAGGTGGAAGGAGGAGAGATTATGATGAGGAACTAGTTAGGAGGGAGAGGTGGTGGAGGACGCACCTGTGTGTGTCAGGATGTTGGATAATGATTTATAGGAGAACTGAATTATTTGTGAGTAGAAGGAAGAAGAAAGAGAAGAACACAGATGACAGGAGGTGACTGAGACACACCTGAGAGATGACCACCACAACCAAAACTCATAGCAGAAGATACTGAGGTGCTCTTCCCGTTGTACTATCGTGGACAAAAGTTCGCTCCCTGAAGTGAAACTGAGACACGGGAATGAGTCTCCGAACTGACTTGCCCTGATTGTTATCTGGTGCGGGTGTGCTGTGCGGGTCGATACTGCTTCACTTTGGGAAGGAGCGAACTTTTGTCCACGATAGTACCTATGTCAGGTACACACCATGACAGGTACATTCCATGACAGGTACACACCATGACAGGTACACACTAAGACAGGTACACACCATGACAGGTACACACCATGCCAGGTACACACCAAGACAGGTACACACCAAGACAGGTACTCACCAAGACAGGTACACACCATAAAAGGTACACGCTATGAGATGCACACATTGACAGGTACACACCAAGACAGGTACACACCATGACAGGTAAACACCATGACAGGTACACTCAAGACAGGTACACACCATAACAGGTACACGCTATGAGATGCACACTTTGACAGGTACACACCAAGACAGGTACACACCATGACAGGTACACATCACGTATACACCATGACAGGTACACACCATGACAGGTACACACCATGACAGGTACACACTATTACGAGTGTCCGTCATAAGTTTCTGTTCTTGGTATTAAATACGTTGGTTCGGTTGGTGTGTGGTTAGCTCAAGCATTTTCGCTCATTACTCGTCCACACTGAATGATTCATCATTTAAGTATTTACTATGTTTATTACTTTATGTAGTTAATATATTATGTTCGAGTATATAATATTTTATTGTATTAGGTTTCTATATAGGTTAGATATGTGGAACTAATGTCAACAGGTAATTTAGATAGTTTATGTTTTGGCCAATCGGGATATAGTACGTCAGTATTTGGCGATAGAGAGGTTACGTCAGTCAGTCTAGGCACAGCTGTCTAAGTTAAGTAGTATACCCTCTCTCTGGTGTCTTGGGAGTTGGCATTTGACTAATATGATTTGTTTTGCTTGATATTGATTTTGTGTGATCTTGTTGAACCTTCAGTCCTTACTCAGCCACTTCCAAACATCTTGTCGTATTATTGTTATTTATTTTATTTTATGTACACTGGGAACCATATTCTCTAGCCCACCTGGGTCGGTGCTGGAGGTTAGTACAGTGTCCTTTCTGGACAGGGGCCCACTCTAACTATCACGAGGCAACACATGCAGGAACACACAGTCATAGTACGGCTGTATAGATGACATTATGTACAAGTATTGTATGTGGCATTTTATACTCTGCATTATCTTCATTATATATGAACACGAAGAAAACCTACCATAGGTTATAGTTACGAAAGTATGAATGGAAATAAACACTTCCAAACCACCCAATGAGTCCACACAACGTTTACAGCGCTTGTGTGTGTGTGTGTGTGTGTGTGTGTGTATGTGCCAGACCACGATGCTTCCACCACACCCCGTCATTCGAGTAACTATATGAAAAATCGTGTTTAATTTAACTACATATTTCAAAAACCTTAAATTATATTTGGATCAGTCACTCCTCATTTGACGCACTTATAGTGTAATACTTTGACCATCCCACGGGGCAACACACGCACGAACACACAAGTTATGATATGAACCCTTCCAGGCTTCACTATCATTATCATATTATGTTCATCATGCTCTGTATCTTGGTAACTAGTCATAGTATCAATACATGACAGTGTTATTAGTATAATATTGTAACTTTTGCCCTACAGTTATTGTTGTAAATCATGGACAGGAAGGATACATAAATTGTAATATCAAGTGAATGGTTCGCTCAAAGCCACCCCAAGTCAGACAACGCGTCACACAAAGTTGCACTGTGTGTGTGTGTGTGTGTGTGTGTGTGTGTGTGTGTGTGTGTGTGTGTGTGTGTGTGTGTGTGTGTGTGAGTGTGTTCTGTAACATTAAGCTTCGTCCTTAGTAGGTAAGATGTTTCATAAAGAGGTTTCTCCCAGTCGTCAATGTGAGCATCGTCCCAGAGCACATTGTTCCATCAAAACCATGGGTCATCCTTATTTCTCTTCTTCCGTGTAACTATATCCATATGGCTAAGTGCTTGCTTTTCATTTCTTTATTTACCAAAATAATGTGGATCAGTTACTCGTTATTTAACACATACATGCACTTAGAGCATCAAGATTGTTTTGTAGGCATGACTATTGGTTAATTGAAACCCCAAAAATGTGGTTTTACGTCACTTCACATAAATATACTTACAAAATCTATGCATTAATATGCATAACTCTTGGGAATTTGTCCAGACATTAAATATATGTTATATACTACCTTAATCACATATATATGTTAACAACAAACGGAACTTATTTTTTAACTTTAAACAAGATATTCTGAAACTTTGCTTATAAACCTTTAAAGAATTTCCTCTATGATCCGATCAATGCAATGAGCTATCCCAAGCTCAAGGTGTTAAAGGGACTATACAGTACAGGCGTGAGGTTATTAGAATGTGTTTACACTATACGCGATAAATACATACTAACAACGTCCATCCCAACTGAAAATTACCGTAGAGTAATATACTGCACGAGGCCTTGTCGATATATCACCTTGTTTAGCGTAAATATAAAATTCGCTTCATAATCACAAGGTAGATTAGTTTACCCAGGAGGTGCCAGTACAACATTACATATACAGAATATTTGTCCAACTCACTGTAATAATTGTAAAGGTTTGTTGCATCTCAGACCACAACACAAAGACTCACACAACAACACAGACTCACACAACAACACAAAGACTCGGGTAACAGTTTGTCTCTAATGTCTTATCATATTTTCCAAACATCGTCATCTAGGGTAAAATGATCAACATGTTTGAACATAAGAACATAAGAACACAAGAAAGTGGGATACTGCAGGAGGCCGACTGGCCCATACAGGGCAGATCCCTTTCACACCCATCCCAGCACTTCCATGTGCCTATCCAACTTCGTCTTGAAGCTCCCTAGCGTCCCCAATCCTACTATAGCACTCGGTAGCCTATTCCACATATCCACAACTCTATTACCAAACCAGTGCTTGCCTATATCCTTTCTGAATCGGAATTTATCTAATTTAAAGCCATTTGTTCTAGTTATTTCGTTATTACTGAGCTTCAGAACATCTTCCATTTTACCCTTGTTAATCCCACTCACCCACTTGTACACCTCTATCATATCTCCCCTAACTCTACGCCTCTCTAATGAATGCAAGCCTAAGCTTTTCAGTCTTTCTTCATATGGAAGGTTTCTAATATTATGGATCATTTTTGTCATTCTTCTTTGTACTCTCTCCAAAGAATCTATGTCCATTCTATAATAAGGACACCAGAACTGAACCGCATAATCCATGTGTGGCCTCACTAATGCTAGGTAAAGTTTCAAGATAACGTCAGCAGTTCTGTTACTCACAGACCTAGATATGAACCCAAGAATTCTGTTTGCCTTGTTGCGAACGCTAATACATTGTTTTCTAGGTTTCAAGTCGTTGCTAACAAATACACCTAGATCTTTTTCACAAACTGAGTTTTCTATTTCCGTGTTACCTAGTTTATACTTAACGTTTGTATTCGTCTTCCCTATCTGTAGTACCTTGCATTTATCAGTATTGGTCTCTGGACATGAAAATAATATTATTTTTCTTAGTTTCATTTTGTCATGGATTGTTTTGACTAGGTTCATATTTTCCTCTCCAGCAAAACCAAAAGGCAAATAATTTCTTATTTATCTTCTTCGTGGTGTTCATCTTTAAGGTTATCTTGTGTTGCAGTTTAGGCGAATCTTTAAGAACAACGTAAGCACAGGGTCATATTTATTCAAGCTCCATTGTGTGACTGATGTAATGGTCGACAAGAAACACGTTCTTCCACAGTGAGCGCCATTGTGTGAGTGAAACAATAGCACTAAGAACCACTAGAGGCGCCACTGACGGGTGAAATACAGAGCCGTAAATAGAGTTTGGCCAACCGGGAGTCATGTTGTTACCATACTCAGCGGGTGGGACGTCTTCTCGGGTTGTCTCCCACGTAGTTTATAAACATGCTTATCCAATTGTAAACATGTATGACAATTTTGCTTAATAAACATCATCATCTACAGTACGAGCGCAATCTTCTTCATCAACTGAGTAACAACATGGCGCCCGGTTGGCCAAGCTCTCTCCACGGCTCTGGTGTAGTCGACTCACAGCGATAACATGATAATTCACCTGGCAGCGAGTTACGTTGATTATGGCTACCATAAATGTTCTTGGCAATGATCACACTTTATTCCTATTGACCTTTAGGTTCCTGTTTATTACACGTCCATAAATATAATAATCATTAAGGGTTCTGGAATAAAGTCCTTGTATAAACTATCAGACAAGTGTTTCTCTTATTCTTCACTGTCATCTGTTTATAGTTCATGATCCTTGTTCTTGTTTTAAGATTAAATTTCTTTTCTCTTAAGTAGATTTCTAGTTGGAAACATTTATAACTCTCGTCAAAAATCTCGTCACAATTTAAAGATTTGGTTCCGTATCAAAATCTGCTTCCAGTAATTGATGTTACTTATAAAGATTATCCTTCTATTTCGTTTCGTATTTTCTTGAGCTTCGTTATTGTTGTTTGTTATGTCTAGTATTTTATATCTTATTACTGTTTTCTCGGTTATTTTCTGATCAGTCGAGGAATGCCATTCAAGAAGAGGTGTTGTTTCAGAGTGTCGGTCAAGTCACTGTCATATTGCCTAAGCTTCAGATCACACTACTTCTAACTGTATACATCAGGAGTACAGCAAAATGTTTTCACATGGAATTGAACTTTCTCTCATCAAGGTCTTGCTCTGAGGAAATTACTCTTCATTATTATGTTGATAAAACTCTGTCCTGATAATTCATATCTGGAAACTATGTTATGGGACGAAAGCTTTCATATATAAAAGATGGCCAGAAAAAAAAAATGATTTTTTAAACAACTTATAATACAGACTGACCTAGGTACAAAGGAGTGTTAGTTCCAAGACTAGCGAGGTCATCTTAAAACTATATCTTGCGCTTGTGGGACCTCACTTGGAATAAGCAGTTCATTTCTGGTCACCGTATTACAGAATGGATATAGAATCCTTGGAAGGAATTCAGAGGAAAATGACAAGACTAATCCCAGGCATTAAGAGCCTTGAGTACATAGACAGGCTAAAGCATCTTAATTTGCACTCCCTTGAGAGACGTAGAGTGTGGGGCGATTAGATAGAGGTGTATAAATAGAAGTCAGGGATGAACAAAGGGGACATTACAAAGGAACTCAAACTATCCAACCAGGAGCAAACTCGTAACAATGGTTTTAAATTAGGCAAATTTACATTTAGGGGCGAAATAGGTAAACATTGGTTTGGAAATAGAGCAGTGGACGAGTGGAGCAAGTTACCAAATATCATCATTAACTCGAATATGGTGGATAGCTTCAAAAACATAGGTTGGATGGATATATGAGCAATAGGGGTTGGGTGTAAATGGGACTGCTCAGTATGGGCCAATAGGCCCGCTGCAGTTTCCTCCTTTCTTATGTTGTTCTTATGTATATACTGTAAAGTTATATTTCTAATTAGTCGATGGTGTGCATTGTAAAACCTTATATCTTTATTACTTAAAACTAAGCCAAACATAAGGTAACTAACAATAATCTTATATCATATCTGTAAGTATCTCTGTGATATACATACACAAATATGAGTGATAGGCTTTACCAGTCCATAAATGAGTAAGTATTCACGACAAAATTTAAACCGACAACAACTGAGAGGCTTCTATGTCCTTACTAATCCATGCACAGCACAACACAGCAAAACACCCTTATCAGTGACAATCGAACTCAATTTACATGTAAGTTTGTGTACTGTACCTAGAAGCTACCAACGCAAGTACCATATCGCATGTTGTGTTGCTCAGAGCGCACCCAACCTTCATAGCGAGCGGACGTGCCAGGCGTCGCTCCCTGCTCAGTTCAAATCGCTGACCGTTACGACTGTCTGCCTTGTTTTTCGCGTTGGGTCCGTTCTGACTGCTTTATCATGTACTGTAGTTGTACATGGATATCATTATTCTTGTACACTGCGCTTCTTCCCTATCCTATCCTTTCGCCTAGAGTCCCTGCTGTTTGGTAACGACGCGAACCCTGCGGGCAGAGCCTCAAGGGGGGCCCTCAGAGGGCTGCTGAGTCGAGACAGTAAGGGTGGCAACATTTTCTGTTAGGGATTCGACAGTGCTTCATAACCTGTCACTGCTAGGTGTTAGGGCTTGGCTAGGCCCCCGCCAGGGGATTGTCTGTTCACCCTACCCCTAGACCCGTCTTTACTCGCCCAGGGGTTTAGCTGAGGTGGACAGATTAGGTAGAATTTTCATTCATTCATTCATGTATGTTACTGACCATGGCCAAAGTGAGAGTGAAGATCTCCGGAACCCCGACCCAGGGGTCTCGGATAGGGCTAAAAAGGCTATTGAGCGACCTAAGGGTGAGAATAAATAGACTTGTGGATCTGAGAGATGGCTACATCATCCTCACAGAAACAGATAAAGATGCTGATAAACTACTTAAGTCTAGTGCCATGAACAAAATGAAAACCAACGGTTACGAGGTCATTGTCCCACGGGAATACGGCGCCAAACTCACCCTTGTATGTAAGAAGTTAGACAAAGATGTAGTGGAAAATAACACAGAAGAAATAAGAGATGAAATTCAAAAGCAAAACAATGTCAAGGTTGTGGAGGGGTATCCTATGCATGCCCATAATATAATCAAGGTTCGATTTGCAGACACAACAGATGCAAAAAGAATGAAGAAGGGGCTCTATGCATATGGCACTTACATCTCATCCCACCAAATAGAATATGAAAAGTATACGCCCATCCAACAATGTATGAAATGCTATACATGCAATGACCACATGACCAAGAACTGCCCCATGCAAGGGATCATATGCTCTGAGTGTTCATCTGATCAGCACTTCTACAAAGACTGCCGTAGCACCATAAAAAAGTGTGTCGTCTGCGAGGGTGACCACAGGACCTTCTCTGCCACCTGCCTGGTCAGGAAACAGGTACTTCAAGAAACAGAGAAGAAACTGACCGAAATAACCAAACAAAAAGAAACCAGGGAAATTTCTAACACCATAGAAAGGACCACTCAGTCGACGATCATGGCTTACAGCCAAACCCTAAAAGACGCTCTAAAAGAAACTCAAGCAGACTCCCAAAAGCTCAACAATGTCAGCGAGACCATGGAAGTCCTGCAATCAGAGATAAGAACCATCAAGGACTCAATAAAACAGGCAGTTACTGAGTCACTGGGCGCCATGAGGGACGCAGTGGCCGAGAGCATCAGGAGCGTCTCCTCTCCACAGCTGGACGAGTCCAAAGCCACCACTATATACTTGTCTTACCTGCATGCCCATCACATGAACATGGTTCATCCAGGTTCATTCTCGAAACACCTCAACGAGACACTAACCAGGAACAACATTGCACCTGTTGAAATAAGCGACAAAGTCCCTTCAAAAGAAATCCTTAAGGCAGTAACCCACTCAACGACTTATCGACGACCTCAACCCACGCCAGAAATAGACCATGACCTCCTTGACTTAGGCAAAAGTCAGTATAACCGCAATCCCGACGTGGCCAGTCAGTCCCCCTGGGATCACAGCTCCAACGACACCGTAAATGCCCGCGATCCCATTACATGCACTCCCAGCGACGACAGTGACCATCGGACTGCAACCACAGTCAATGGTTGCGACCAGATGATGACGACTCACTCCACAGAGGAACAAGACCCTCGAGCTGCAGCGTCAGTTGATTACTACGACACGCAGGCCCAGGACCTGAACACCTTCCTGTACACGGGTGACGAGAAGTTCGAGGGCCCGACATTGACTGACAAGCAGATGTTCGAAAGTTCTGCTAAGAAGTTTCGTCCCCCTAGAAATGGCAGAAGCCGAGCAAACACTCCAAGCGACGCCCCAAGCTACAGTCTCCGAAATGGCAGTCGTTAGCAGGATGAAAATTGTCCAACATAATGTCCTACACTGGTCCCTTAATAGACGTAATGAACTGTCTAACTTATACTATCAATTAGACCCAGACATCATTCTGTTAAACAGTACGGGCATAAAGGACGAAAGTAAGCTGAAAATTTTTGGCTACACTGTATACCAGAGGAACATGACGGGTGAGCTGAACGATGGTGTCGCTGTGGCCGTCAGGTCACGTCTGAGTCACAGAGTGTTGCCAGACTTCGAGGATTCAGTTCTGGGAGTGCAGGTGGAGACAACTAGGGGATCTGTTATCATATGCACAATGTACCTACCTCCCAGACGTCCTTACTTACCCGAACAAGACCTAAACCAGTTGCTACGCCACAGAAAACCAACATACATCATAGGGAACTTAAATGCGCGCCACGCCATACTAGGACACGGTAATGAGAACAACGTCGGTGTGGCGCTGTATGACAACATCAGAAGGGGAAAACTGCAACACCTCGGGCCAGATTTCCCGACATTGATCAGACGTGCCAGTGCCACAACACCCGACATAATCCTCTCTAACAACGAGGCCGTCCTGAACAGGCACGTTACCGCCGGACCCATCAGTACCAGCGATCACCTGCCAGTCGTCGTGACGCTCTCATCCAATCCCATTATGATCCCCGCCAACATCAGGTCAAACCTCAAACGGGCAGACTGGGACTCCTTCAAGGAGTCTCTCAGTCTCAAGCAGGGGAGAAACCTGGAAGAAGCCAGCCCCAATGACATCGACGACGAGGTCGAACAATGGTACACGGATGTGAAGACGGAGATGGACAACAACATCCCGACCACCAGTTACAGGACCATTCCCCATCCTCACACTAGTCACCAGCTGAGGCAGCTCAGTGTCCAGTACGCTCACGTGAGACAGCTAGCCAGTATCCGCGGGTGGACGCAGGAGCTGAGAGACCGGTACCGAGAGCTACAGACGGACATCCAGCACGAGAGCAAACGTCTACATGAACAAAAGTGGGCCGCCTTGGTGTGGGAGGCAGCCAACAATTACCGCGATTCTGCTGCATTCTGGAAAGGGATCAAGCGACTGATGGGTTCCACCTCTAGCACGGTCCCTTACCTGCTCGACCAAAACAACGTAAAAATATTCGAGGAAGAAAACCAAGAACAACTACATCGGCGATATTTACGAAAGATCTTTACCATTAGTGAACAGGAGAACGAGGGCTTCGACAGGGAGTTTGAGGAGGACATTTTAGGTCAGTTGCAGGACAATCAGCACCTGCTCCAGCCGCTCCCACGGACTGACTTCACCAGACTGGTGGACGGAAGCTACCTGACGGAACGCATAGTTCCTGCAGATGTGTCAGCCGTCATAAAAGGGTTTAAAAACAAATCACCTGGTCAAAGTCACATTAACAAGAAGATCCTTGCTCAACTCCCCGACAACATGATAGAGAGGCTTGCTCATATATGCAACGCCTGCCTCGCCTCTGGATACTTCCCTAAGATGTTCAAAATCGCCGTTATTCGCCTCATACCAAAAGCAGGGAAGCCTTCAAACAAAGTCGAAAACTTTCGACCAATATCGCTGCTAGAGGTACCTGCCAAAATCTTCGAAAAAATAGTCAACAAGCGATTGCGGATGTATCTGGAGGACGAAGACGTGCATAATCCCCGCCAGTTCGGCTTCCGCCAGTACCGAGGCACATCCACCGCCATAGCTCAGGCCTACGAGCAGATCGCCAATGCCATGACTGGCCGCCTGCAGTGCAATATAGTACTGAGGGACGTCAGCAAGGCGTTTGACAAAGTTTGGCACGCAGGGCTGCAGTATAAGATTATGGACCGCAGAGCCAAAATCAAGATGCAAGATCATTTTGGAAAAGAATTCTCACTCTCGAGCGGCGTTGCCTCAGGGCTCTTGTCTCTCACCAACCCTTTACACACTCTACACGGCTGACCTGTCACCCCCAATCGTCGGCAGCGAGTACGTCATGTATGCCGACGGTGTAACACAGATCGTCACCTGCCCAGGAAGGTCCACAGCAAGGATGGCGCGACTCACTGTTCGGGCAATAGAGGAGATCTCGGAGTATGAAAATAAATGGAAAATAAAAACAAACAAAACGAAATTTGAGGTCATACCCATAGCCAAATTCAAGCCGGCCCCATTCATGATCGACGACGAAGAGATTGAGTACTCTAAACAAGGCAGGTTGCTCGGCCTCATCATTTCTCGGACGGGCATCATTCCCCACGTGAAGGACAGACTAAATAAAGCCAAAGTCGCCGCAGCCAAATTAAAACGTTTTAAATTGATGCCTGAGAAGATACAAGTTCACCTGTACAAGGCGCTGGTGAGGCCTGTGTTGGAGTATCCATCTATACCACTCGTCACACTCGGGAAGACTAGACTACAACAACTACAGAGCTTCCAAAACAAGTGTTTGAGGTCAGCCAGTGGCCAAGCGCCACCCTACCAGGAGACAGTGGAAACCATCCACCTAAGAAATAAAACAGAGGCCCCCAACTTCAGGTTCCATTGCCTAGGGAAGAAGGTCTGGGACAAGCTCCTGGACGACCCTGACAGCCCAGACCACCTACGCGGGGAAGACATCAACGGAGGGAGACCCCACGCCTGGTGGCCCCGGAGTCTGCCCGCACTACAACAACCCAACCCGCGATCCATCTATGTCCGCCACAGTGATCCACTTTAGATTAAAACTTAGATGATATAAATTCACATTTAACAGGTCACAATCAAGTGAGTCCATAACGTAATACAGTATAAGATGTTAATAAACTTGTAATTGTAAAATCAATCTAGTCATTGTCTACTAAAATAACCATTGTGCAACCTCATTCTAAATCCTAGGTTAGCTTAGTTAGGCAACAAACTCTGTAATATGTAAAACAAGGGGTGTCGTCCCCCTCTGTTTAACTCATTAAACTTCTTTTCCAACCTTTCCCCCCACGACTATATGTTGTGACTTCTCCATCCCTCATGTCTGGCTGTGCCTTGAGCCCCAGCATGCCTTCCATCCTTTCCCCACCTTAACCTAAAAAAAAAAAAAAAAAAAAAAAAAAAGTTGTGTTGCTTTGTGGGCCAAGTTGGCGGTCAGCTCCCCGAAGAGAAAATTATTCATGATTACTACATCAATATTTCCCGATACTTGAAATTTATGAGAAACATTATAGGTATTGTGTATTGTCCCCCCCCCCCCCATTCTTGTTGACTCCCTTCCCCTCCTTCCTTCGTTTAGTTGGTCACCCCCTTCAACTTCCTCCTGTTTATCCCCTCCCTCCCTCTCTTCTTTACTCCTTTCCTCTCCCTCCTTCCCTCCTTTTTTTACCACCTCTTCCTCCTGTTTACATCTTTCCTTCCCCCTTAATCATCATGAAATAATCTTAATCATTTACTTAAATTGACTCTATATAAACACCCGGTAATACCATATAATACCGCCATTATTGAAGGCTTAGAGCGAATTATTAATAAATACAACACAACTGATCCTGTTAATGTTCACCGCTGCCTTACGCTTGGCCCTCACCTCTCTGTAGCTCCACCACCACACACTTCCTCTCTCTCCACCACCACACACTTCCTCTCTCCAACACCATACACCGCCCCTCTCCACCACCACACACTTCCTCTCTCCACCACCACACACTTCCTCTCTCTCCACCACCACACACTTAGTCTCTCCACCACCACACACTTCCACTCTCTCCACCATCACACACTTCCTCTCTCTCCACCACCACACACTTAGTCTCTCCACCACCACACACTTCCTCTCTCCATCGCCACACACTTCCTCTCTCCACCACCACCACACACCTCCCCTCTCCACCGCCACACACTTCCTCTCTCCACCACCACACAGTTCCTCTTTCTCCACCACCACACACTTCCTCTCTCCACCACCACACACTTCCTCTTTCCACCACCACACACTTCCTCTCTCTCCACCACCACACACTTCCTCTTTCTCCACCACCACACACTTCCTCTCTCCACCACCACACACTTCCTCTTTCTCCACCACCACACACTTCCTCTCTCCACCACCACACACTTCCTCTCTCTCCACCACCACACACTTCCTCTCTCTCCACCACCGCACACTTCCTCTCTCCACCACCACACACTTCCTCTCTCTCCACCACCACACACTTCCTCTTTCTCCACCACCACACACTTCCTCTCTCCACCACCACACACTTCCTCTCTCTCCACCACCACACACTTCCTCTCTCTCTACCGCCACACACTTCCTCTCTCTCTACCGCCACACACTTCCTCTCTCCACCACCACACACTTCCTCTCTCCACCACCACACACTTCCTCTCTCCACCACCACACACTTCCTCTCTCCACCACCACACACTTCCTCTCTCCACCACCACACATTTCCTCTCTCCACCACCACACACTCTCTCTTTCCACCACCACGCACTTCCTCTCTCCACCACCACACACTTCCTCTCTCCACCACCACACACTTCCTCTCTCCACCACCACACACCTCCTCTATCCACAACCACACACTCTCTCTTTCCACCACCACACACCTCCCCTCTCCACCACCACACACTTCCTATCTCCACCACCACACACTTCCTCTTTCCACCACCACACACCTCCTCTCATCACCACCACACACCTCCCCTCTCCACCACCACACACTTCCTCTCTCCACCACCACACACTTCCTCTCTCTCCACCACCACACACTTCCTCTCTCCACCACCACACACCTCCCCTCTCCACCACCACACACTTCCTATGTCCACCACCACACACTTCCTCTCTCCACCACCACACACCTCCCCTCTCCACCACCACACACTTCCTATCTCCACCACCACACACACTCTCTCCACCACCACACACCTCCCCTCTCCACCACCACACACTTCCTCTCTCCACCACCACACACTGCCTCTCTCCACCACCACACACACTCTCTCCACCACCACACACCTCCCCTCTCCACCACCACACACGTCCTCTCTCCACCACCACACACTTCCTCTCTCCACCACCACACACTTCCTGTCTCCACCACACACTTCCTATCTCCACCACCACCACACACATTCCTCTTTCCACCACACACACCTCTCTCCACCACCACACACCTCCTCTCTCCACCACCACACACACTCTCTCCACCACCACACGCACTCTCTCCACCACCACACACTTCCTCTCTCCACCACCACAAACACTCTCTCCACCACTACACACCTCCTCCTCTCCCCAACACCGCTTAACGTGTCACCTTTTCTCCGTAGCTCGATGTAAGGAATTAACCTAAATATTGGAAAGATTAAACATATTCATAACTCCTTGATAATGGCGTATGCGGGAGCTAGACTGTGCTGGAGTCTGTATACTGTGTCTCTATGTATGTATAATGGCTACGGTAAAGCTGGGCTACTATAACTGTTCATGAGGTATACAGTATGTATATGTATACAGGTAAACGTCATATGGTTTTAGCTCCATTTAGCACAGAAAGAAAAGATACGAGTAACCGTTACTGGGCTTTATGGATTATAATTTTGTTTACATAATCAACTATATCCCAAGTGTAGGGAAAACTCCTCCCTGCCACCCCCCTATCTGACACACAGCCCCTCCCTGCCCTCCCTCTACCTGACACACAACACCTCCCTGCCCTCCCTCTACCTGACACACAACCCCTCCCTGCCCACCCTCTACCTGACACACAACCCCTCCATGCCCTCCCTCTACCTGTACCTGACACACAACCCGTCCCGGCCCTCCACCTACCTGACACACAACCCCTCTTTTCCCTCCCCCTACCTGACACACAACCCCTCCCTGCCCTCCCTCTACCTGACACACAGCCCCTCTCTGCCCTCCCCCTGCCTGAAACACAATCCATCCCTGCCCTCCCTCTACCTGACACACAACACCTCCATGCCCTCCCTCTACCTGACACACAACCCCTCCCTGCCCTCCCTCTACCTGACACACAACCCCTCTCTGCACTCCCACTACCTGACTCACAACCCCTCCCTGCCCTCCCTCTACCTGACACACAACCCCTCTCTGCCCTCCCCCTACCTGACATACAACCCCCCTGCAATCCCTCTACCTGACACACAACCCCTCCCTGCACTCCCCATACCTGACACACAGCCCCTCCCTGCCCTCCCTCTACCTGACACACAACCCGTCCCTGCCCTCCCCTTACATGACACACAACCCCTCCCTGCCCTCCCTCTACCTGACACACAACCCCTCCCTGCCCTCCCCATACCTGACACAAAACCCCTCCCTGTCTTTCCCCTACCTGACACACAACCCCTCCCTGCCCTCCCCCTACCTGACACACAACTCCACCCTGCCCTCCCCCTACCTGACACACAACCCCTCCCTGTCTTCCCCCTAAAAGACACACAACCCCTCCCTGCCCTCCCCCTACCTGACAGACAACTCCACCCTGCCCTCCCCCTACCTGACACACAACCCCTCCCTACCCTCCCCATACCTGACACACAGCCCCTCCCTGCCCTCCCACTACCTGACACACAACCCCTCCCTGCCCTCCGTCTACCTGACACACAGCCCCTCCCTGCCCTCCCTCTACCTGACACACAGCTCCTTCCAGCCCTCCCCCTACCTGACACACAACCCCACTCTGCCCTCCCCTACCTGACAAACAACCCCTCCCTGCCTTCCCCCTACCTGACACACAGCCCCTTCCTGCCCTCCCCCTACCTGATATACAACCCCTCTCTGCCCTCCCCCTACCTGAAACAACCCCTCCCTTCTCTCTCTCTACCTGAAACAAAACCCCTCCCTGCCCTCCCCCTACCTGATACACAACCTCTCTCTGCCTTCCCTCTACCTGAAAAAAACCACTCCCTGCCCTCCCCCTACCTGACACACAACCCCTCCCTGCGCTCCCTCTACCTGACACACAACCCCTCCCTGCCCACCCCTACCTGACACGCAACCCCTCACCTGCCCTCCCCCTACCTGACACACAACCCCTCCCTGCGCTCCCCCTACCTGACACACAACCTCTCCCTGCCCTCCCCATTCCTGACACACAACCCCTCCCTGCCCTCCCCCTACCTGACACACAACGCCTCCCTGCCCTCCCCCTACCTGACACACAACTCCACCCTGCCCTCCCCCTACCTGACACACAACCCCACCCTGCCCTCCCCCTACCTGACACACAACCCCTCCCTGTCTTCCCCTACCTGAAACACAACCCCTCCCTGCCCTCCCTCTACCTCAAACACAACCCCTCCCTGCCCTCCCTCTACCTGAAAGACAAACCCTCCCTGCCCTTCCCCTACCTGACACACAACCCCTCCCTGTCTTCCCCCTAAAAGACACACAACCCCTCCCTGCCCTCCCCCTACCTGACACACAACTCCACCCTGCCCTCCCCCTACCTGAAACACAACCCCACCCTGCCCTCCCCCTACCTGACACACAACCCCTCTCTGTCTTCCCCCTACCTGACACACAACCCCTCCCTGCCCTCCCCCTACCTGACACACAACTCCACCCTGCCCTCCCCCTACTTGACACACAACCGCACACTGCCCTCCCCCTACCTGACACACAACCCCTCCCTCTCTTCCCCCTACCTGACACACAACCCCTCCCTGCCCTACCTCTACCTCAAAGACAACCCCTCCCTGCCCTCCCTCTACCTGACACACAACCCCCCCCCCTGTCTTCCCCCTTCCTGACACATAACTCCTCCCAGCCCTCCCCCTACCTGACACACAGCCCCTCCCTGCCCGACCCCTACCTGACACACAACCCCTCCCTGCCCTCCCCCTACCTGACACACAGCCCTTCCCTGCCCTCCCCCTACCTGACACATAAATCCTCCCTGCCCTCCCTCTACCTGACACACAACCCCTCCCTGCCCTCCCCCTTCCTGAAACACAACCCCTTCCTGCCCTCCCTCTAAATGACACACAGCCCCTCCCTGCCCTCCCCCTACCTGACACATAACTCCTCTCTGCCCTCCCCCTACCTAAAACACAACACCCTCCCAGCCCTCCATCTACCTGATACACAAACCCTCTCTGCTCTCCCTCTACCTGACACACAACCACTCCCTACCCTCCCCCTACCTAACACATAACTCCTCCCTGCCCTCCCCCTACCTGAAACACAACCCCTCCCTGCCCTCCCTCTACCTGACACACAACCCCTCTCTGCCCTCCCTCTACATGACACACAACACCTCCCTGCCCTCCCCCTACCTGACACACAACCCCTCTCTGCCCTCCCCATACCTGACACACGACCCCTCTCTGCCCTCCCCCTACCTGACACACAATCCCTCTCCGCCTTCCCTCTACCTGACACACAACCCCTCCCTGCCCTCCCTCTACATGACACACAACCCATCCCTGCAATCCCTCTACCTGACAGACAACCCCTCTCTGCCCTCCCCCTACCTGACACACAGCCCCTCTCTGTCCTACACCTCCCTGCACTCCCCCTACCTGACACACAACCCCTCCCTGCCCTCCCCCTACCTGACACACAACCCCTCCCGGCCCTCCACCTACCTGACACACAACCCCTCCCTGCCCTCCCCCTACCTGACACACAACCCCTCCCTGCCTTCCCTCTACCTGACACACAGCCCCTCTCTGCACTCCCCCTGCCTGAAACACAATCCCTCCCTGCCCTCCCTCTACCTGACACACAACCCCTCTCTGCCCTCCCTCTACCTGACACACAACCCCTCCCTGCCCTCCCCCTACCTGATACACAACCCCTCTCTGCCCTCCCCATACCTGACACACGACCTCTCTCTGCCCTCCCCCTACCTGACACACGACCCCTCCCTGCCCTCCCTCTAAATTGACACACAGCCCCTCCCTGCCCTTCCTCTACCTGACACACAACCCCTCCCTGCCCTCCCCTTACTTGACACACAGCCCCTCCCTGCACTCCCTCTACCTGACACACAACCCCTCTCTGCCCTACCCATACCTGACACACGACCCCTCTCTGCCCTCCCCCTACCTGACACACAGCCCCTCTCTGCCCTACCCCTCCCTGCCCTCCACCTACCTGGCACACAATCCCTCCCTGCCCTCCCTCTACCTGACACACAACCCCTCCCTGCCCTCCCCCTACCTGACACACAACCCCCCTTCCCTCCCTCTACCTGACACACAACCCCTCCCTACCCTCCCCATACCTGACACACAGCCCCTCCCTGCCCTCCCTCTACCTGACACACAACCCCTCCCTGCCCTCCCCTTACCTGACACACAACCCCTCCCTGCCCTCCGTCTACCTGACACACAAGCCCCTCCCTGCCCTCCCTCTACCTGACACACAGCCCCTTCCAGCCCTCCCCCTACCTGACACACAACCCACTCTGGCTTCCCCTACCTGTCACACAACCCCTCCCTGCCGTCCCCCTACCTGACACACAGCCCCTCCCTGACCTCCCCCTACCTGATATACAACTCCTCTCTGTCCTCCCCCTACATGAAACAACCCCTCCCTGCCCTCTCTCTACCTAAACAAACCCCTCCCTGCCCTCCCCCTACCCGACACACAACCTCTCCCTGCCCTCCCTCTACCTGAACAAAACCCCTCCCTGCCCTCCCCCAACCTGACACACAACCCCTCCCTGCCCTCCCTCTACCTGACACACAACCCCTCCCTGCCCTCCCCTACCTGACACGCAACCCTTCCCTGTCTTCCCCCTACCTGACACACAACCCCTCACCTGCCCTCCCCCTACCTGACATACAACCCCTCCCTGCGCTCCCCCTACCTGACACACAACCCCTCCCTGCCCTCCCCATTCCTGACACACAACCCCTCCCTGCCCTCCCCCTACCTGACACACAACGCCTCCCTTCCCTCCCCCAACCTGACACACAACTCCACCCTGCCCTCCCCCTACCTGACACACAACCCCACCCAGCCCACCCCCAACCAGACACACAACCCCTCCCTCTCTTCCCCCTACCTGACACACAACCCCTCCCTGCCCTCCCTCTACCTCAAACAAAACCACTCCCTGCCCTCCCTCTACCTGAAAGACAACCCCTCCCTGCCCTTCCCCTACCTGACACACAACCCCTCCCTGTCTTCCCGCTAAAAGACACACAACCCCTCCCTGCCCTCCCCCTACCTGACACACAACTCCACCCTGCCCTCCCCCTACCTGACACACAACCCCACCCTGCCCTCCCCCTACCTGACACACAACCCCTCCCTGTCTTCCCTCTACCTGACACACAACCCCTCCCTACCCTCCCCATACCTGACACACAGCCCCTCCCTGCCCTCCCACTACCTGACACACAACCCCTCCCTGCCCTCCCCTTACCTGACACACAACCCCTCCCTGCCCTCCCTCTACCTGACACACAACCCCTTCCAGCCCTCCCCCTACCTGACACACAACCCCACTCTACCCTCCCCTACCTGACAAACAACCCCTCCCTGCCTTCCCCCTACCTGACACACAGCCCCTCCCTGCCCTCCCCCTACCTGATATACAACCCCTCTCTGCCCTCCCCCTACCTGAAACAACCCTCCCTTCCCTCTCTCTACCTGAAATAAAACCCCTCCCTGCCCTCCCCTACCTGACACGCAACCCCTCCCTGCCCTCCCCCTACCTGTCACACAACCCCTCCCTGCCCTCCCCTTACCTGACACACAACCCCTCCCTGCCCTCCCTCTACCTGACACACAACCCCTTCCAGCCCTCCCCCTACCTGACACACAACCCCACTCTACCCTCCCCCTATCTGACACACAACCCTTCCCTGCCTTCCCCCTACCTGACACACAACCCCTCACCTGCCCTCCCCCTACCTGACACACAACCCCTCCCTGCCCTCCCCATTCCTGACACACAACCCCTCCCTGCCCTCCCTCTACCTGACACACAACCCCTCCCTGCCCTCCCCTACCTGACACGCAACCCCTCCCTGCCCTCCCCTACCTGTCACACAACCCCGCCCTGCCCTCCCCCTATCTGACACACAACCCTTCCCAGCCCTCCCCCTACCTGACACACAACCCCACCCTGCCCTCCCCCTACCTGACACACAACCCCTCTCTGTCTTCCCCCTACCTGACACACAACCTCTCCCTGCCCTCCCTCTACCTCAAACACAACCCCTCCCTGCCCTCCCTCTTCCTGAAAGACAACCCCTCTCTGCCCTTCCCCTACCTGACACACAACCCCTCACTGTTTTCCCCCTAAAAGACACACAACCCCTCCCTGCCCTTCCCCTACCTGACACACAACTCCACCCTGCCCTCCCCCTACCTGACACACAACCCCACCCTGCCCTCCCCCTACCTGACACACAGCCCCTCCCTGCCCTCCCACTACCTGACACACAGCCCCTCCCTGCCCTCCCCTTTCCTGACACACACCCCTCCCTGCCCTCCCTCTACCTGACACACAGCCCCTTCCAGCCCTCCCCCTACCTGAAACACAACCCCACTCTGCCCTCCCCTACCTGACAAACAACCCCTCCCTGCCTTCCCCCTACCTGACACACAGCCCCTCCCTGCCCTCCCCTACCTGATATACAACTCCTCTCTGTCCTCCCCCTACATGAAACAACCCCTCTCTGCCCTCCCTCTAACTGAAACAAAACCCCTCCCTGCCCTCCCCCTACCTGACACACAACCCCTCTCTTCCATCCCCCTACCTGACACACAACCCCTCCCTGCCTTCCCTCTACCTGACACACAACCCCTCACTGCCCTCCCTCTACCTGACACACAACCCCTCCCTGCCCTCCCTCTACCTGACACACAACCCCTCCCTACCCTCCCTCTACCTGAATCACAACCCCTCCCTGCCCTCCATCTCCCTGTACCTGACACACAACCCCTCCCGGCCCTCCACCTACCTGACACACAACCCCTCCCTGCCCTCCCCCTACCTGACACACAACCCCTCCCTGCCTTCCCTCTACCTGACACACAGCCCCTCTCTGCCCTCCCCCTGCCTGAAACACAATCCCTCCCTGCCCTCCCTCTACCTGACACACAACCCTTCTCTGCCCTCCCTCTACCTGACACACAACCCCTCCCTGCCCTCCCCCTACCTGACACACAACCCCTCTCTGCCCTCCCCATACCTGACACACGACCTCTCTCTGCCCTCCCCCTACCTGACACACGACCCCTCCCTGCCCTCCCTCTAAATTGACACACAGCCCCTCCCTGCCCTTCCTCTACCTGACACACAACCCCTCCCTGACCTCCCCTACCTGACACGCAACTCCTCCCTGCCATCCCCCTACCTGACACACAACCCCTCCCTGCCCTCCCCCTATCTGACACACAACCCTTCCCTGTCTTCCCCCTACCTGACACACAACCCCTCACCTGCCCTCCCCCTACCTGACACACAACCCCTCCCTGCCCTCCCCATTCCTGACACACAACCCCTCCCTGCCCTCCCTCTACCTGACACACAACCCCTCCCTGCCCTCCCCTACCTGACACGCAACCCCTCCCTGCCCTCCCCCTACCTGTCACACAACCCCTCCCTGCCCTCCCCCTATCTGACACACAACCCTTCCCTGCCCTCCCCCTACCTGACACACAACCCCACCCTGCCCTCCCCCTACCTGACACACAACCCCTCCCTGTCTTCCCCCTACCTGACACACAACCTCTCCCTGCCCTCCCTCTACCTCAAACACAACCCCTCCCTGCCCTCCCTCGTCCTGAAAGACAACCCCTCTCTGCCCTTCCCCTACCTGACACACAACCCCTCCCTGTTTTCCCCCTAAAAGACACACAACCCCTCCCTGCCCTTCCCCTACCTGACACACAACTCCACCCTGCCCTCCCCCTACCTGACACACAACCCCACGCTGCCCTCCCCCTACCTGACACACAGCCCCTCCCTGCCCTCCCACTACCTGACACACAGCCCCTCCCTGCCCTCCCCTTTCCTGACACACACCCCTCCCTGCCCTCCCTCTACCTGACACACAGCCCCTTCCAGCCCTCCCCCTACCTGAAACACAACCCCACTCTGCCCTCCCCTACCTGACAAACAACCCCTCCCTGCCTTCCCCCTACCTGACACACAGCCCCTCCCTGCCCTCCCCCTACCTGATATACAACTCCTCTCTGTCCTCCCCCTACATGAAACAACCCCTCTCTGCCCTCCCTCTACCTGAAACAAAACCCCTCCCTGCCCTCCCCCTACCTGACACACAACCCCTCCCTGCGATCCCTCTACCTGACACACAACCCCTCCCTGCCCTCCCCTACCTGACACGCAACCCCTCCCTGCCCTCTCCCTACCTGACACACAACCCCTCCCTGCCCTCCCCCTATCAGACACACAACCCTTCCCTGTCTTCCCCCTACCTGACACACAACCCCTCACCTGCCCTCCCCTACCTGACACACAACCCCTCCCTGCCCTCTCCCTATCTGACACAGAACCCTTCCCTGTCTTCCCCCTACCTGACACACAACCCCTCCCTGCCCTCTCCCTACCTGACACACAACCCCTCCCTGCCCTCCCCTACCTGACACACCCCTCCCTGCCCTCCCCCTATCTGACACACAACCCTTCCCTGCGCTCCCCCTACCTGACACACAACCCCTCCCTGCCCTCCCCATTCCTAACACACAACCCCACCCTGCCCTCCCCCTACCTGACACACAACCCCTCTCTGCCCTCCCCCTACCTGACACACAGCCCCTCTCTGCCCTCCCCCTACCTGACACACAGCCCCTCTCTGTCCTACAACTCCCTGCCCTCCCCCTACCTGAAACACAACCCCTCCCTGCCCTCCCCTACCTGACACAAAACCCCTCTCTGCCCTCCCCCTACCTGACACACAACCTCTCTCTGCCCTCCCCCTACCTGACACACAACCCCTCTCTGCCCTCCCCCTTCCTGAAACACAACCCCTCCCTGCCCTCCCTCTACCTGACACACAACCCCTCTCTGCCCTCCCTCTACCTGACACACAACACCTCCCTGCCCTCCCCCTACCTGACACACAACCCCTCTCTGCCCTCCCCATACCTAACACACGACCCCTCTCTGCCCTCCCCCTACCTGACACACAACCCTTCTCTGCCTTCCCTCTACCTGACACACAACCCCTCCCTGCCCTCCCTCTACATGACACACAACCCCTCCCTGCAATCCCTCAACCTGACAGACAACCCCTCTCTGCCCTCCCCCTACCTGACACACAGCCCCTCTCTGTCCTACACCTCCCTGCACTCCCCCTACCTGACACACAACCCCTCCCTGCCCTCCCCTACCTGACACACAACCCCTCTCTGCCCTCCCCCTACCTGACACACAACCCCTCTCTTCCATCCCCCTACCTGACACACAACCCCTCCCTGCCTTCCCTCTACCTGACACACAACCCCTCACTGCCCTCCCTCTACCTGACACACAACCCCTCCCTGCCCTCCCTCTACCTGACACACAACCCCTCCCTGCCCTCCCTCTACCTGAATCACAACCCCTCCCTGCCCTCCATCTCCCTGTACCTGACACACAACCCCTCCCGGCCCTCCACCTACCTGACACACAAACCCTCCCTGCCCTCCCCCTACCTGACACACAACCCCTCCCTGCCTTCCCTCTACCTGACACACAGCCCCTCTCTGCCCTCCCCCTGCCTGAAACACAATCCCTCCCTGCCCTCCCTCTACCTGACACACAACCCTCTCTGCCCTCCCTCTACCTGACACACCCCTCCCTGCCCTCCCCTACCTGACACACAACCCCTCCTGCCTCCCTACCTGACACACCCTCCCCTCCCTACCTGACACACGACCCCTCCCTGCCCTCCCTCTAAATTGACACACAGCCCCTCCCTGCCCTTCCTCTACCTGACACACAACCCCTCCCTGCCCTCCCCTACCTGACACGCAACTCCTCCCTGCCATCCCCCTACCTGACACACAACCCCTCCCTGCCCTCCCCCTATCTGACACACAACCCTTCCCTGTCTTCCCCCTACCTGACACACAACCCCTCACCTGCCCTCCCCCTACCTGACACACAACCCCTCCCTGCCCTCCCCATTCCTGACACACAACCCCTCCCTGCCCTCCCTCTACCTGACACACAACCCCTCCCTGCCCTCCCCTACCTGACACGCAACCCCTCCCTGCCCTCCCCCTACCTGTCACACAACCCCTCCCTGCCCTCCCCCTATCTGACACACAACCCTTCCCTGCCCTCCCCCTACCTGACACACAACCCCACCCTGCCCTCCCCCTACCTGACACACAACCCCTCCCTGTCTTCCCCCTACCTGACACACAACCTCTTCCTGCCCTCCCTCTACCTCAAACACAACCCCTCCCTGCCCTCCCTCTTCCTGAAAGACAACCCCTCTCTGCCCTTCCCCTACCTGACACACAACCCCTCCCTGTTTTCCCCCTAAAAGACACACAACCCCTCCCTGTTTTCCCCCTAAAAGACACACAACCCCTCCCTGCCCTTCCCCTACCTGACACACAACTCCACCCTGCCCTCCCCCTACCTGACACACAACCCCACCCTGCCCTCCCCCTACCTGACACACAGCCCCTCCCTGCCCTCCCACTACCTGACACACAGCCCCTCCCTGCCCTCCCCTTTCCTGACACACACCCCTCCCTGCCCTCCCTCTACCTGACACACAGCCCCTTCCAGCCCTCCCCCTACCTGAAACACAACCCCACTCTGCCCTCCCCTACCTGACAAACAACCCCTCCCTGCCTTCCCCCTACCTGACACACAGCCCCTCCCTGCCCTCCCCCTACCTGATATACAACTCCTCTCTGTCCTCCCCCTACATGAAACAACCCCTCTCTGCCCTCCCTCTACCTGAAACAAAACCCCTCCCTGCCCTCCCCCTACCTGACACACAACCCCTCCCCGCGATCCCTCTACCTGACACACAACCCCTCCCTGCCCTCCCCTACCTGACACACAACCCCTCCCTGCCCTCTCCCTACCTGACACACAACCCCTCCCTGCCCTCCCCCTATCAGACACACAACCCTTCCCTGTCTTCCCCCTACCTGACACACAACCCCTCACCTGCCCTCCCCTACCTGACACACAACCCCTCCCTGCCCTCTCCCTATCTGACACACAACCCTTCCCTGTCTTCCCCCTACCTGACACACAACCCCTCCCTGCCCTCTCCCTACCTGACACACAACCCCTCCCTGCCCTCCTCCTATCTGACACACAACCCCTCCCTGCCCTCCCCCTATCTGACACACAACCCTTCCCTGCGCTCCCCCTACCTGACACACAACCCCTCCCTGCCCTCCCCATTCCTAACACACAACCCCTCCCTGCCCTCCCCCTACCTGACACACAACGCCTCCCTGCCCTCCCCCTACCTGACACACAACTCCACCCTGCCCTCCCCCTACCTGACACACAACCCCACCCTGCCCTCCCCCTACCTGACACACAACCCCTCTCTGCCCTCCCCCTACCTGACACACAGCCCCTCTCTGCCCTCCCCCTACCTGACACACAGCCCCTCTCTGTCCTACAACTCCCTGCCCTCCCCCTACCTGAAACACAACCCCTCCCTGCCCTCCCCTACCTGACACAAAACCCCTCTCTGCCCTCCCCCTACCTGACACACAACTCCACCCTGCCCTCCCCCTACCTGACACACAACCCCACCCTGCCCTCCCCCTACCTGACACACAACCTCTCTCTGCCCTCCCCCTACCTGACACACAACCCCTCTCTGCCCTCCCCCTTCCTGAAACACAACCCCTCCCTGCCCTCCCTCTACCTGACACACAACCCCTCTCTGCCCTCCCTCTACCTGACACACAACACCTCCCTGCCCTCCCCCTACCTGACACACAACCCCTCTCTGCCCTCCCCATACCTAACACACGACCCCTCTCTGCCCTCCCCCTACCTGACACACAACCCCTCTCTGCCTTCCCTCTACCTGACACACAACCCCTCCCTGCCCTCCCTCTACATGACACACAACCCCTCCCTGCAATCCCCCTACCTGACAGACAACCCCTCTCTGCCCTCCCCCTACCTGACACACAGCCCCTCTCTGTCCTACACCTCCCTGCACTCCCCCTACCTGACACACAACCCCTCCCTGCCCTCCCCTACCTGACACACAACCCCTCTCTGCCCTCCCCCTACCTGACACACAACCCCTCTCTTCCATCCCCCTACCTGACACACAACCCCTCCCTGCCTTCCCTCTACCTGACACACAACCCCTCACTGCCCTCCCTCTACCTGACACACAACCCCTCCCTGCCCTCCCTCTACCTGACACACAACCCCTCCCTGCCCTCCCTCTACCTGAATCACAACCCCTCCCTGCCTTCCATCTCCCTGTACCTGACACACAACCCCTCCCGGCCCTCCACCTACCTGACACACAACCCCTCCCTGCCCTCCCCCTACCTGACACACAACCCCTCCCTGCCTTCCCTCTACCTGACACACAGCCCCTCTCTGCCCTCCCCCTGCCTGAAACACAATCCCTCCCTGCCCTCCCTCTACCTGACACACAACCCTTCTCTGCCCTCCCTCTACCTGACACACAACCCCTCCCTGCCCTCCCCCTACCTGACACACAACCCCTCTCTGCCCTCCCCATACCTGACACACGACCTCTCTCTGCCCTCCCCCTACCTGACACACGACCCCTCCCTGCCCTCCCTCTAATTGACACACAGCCCCTCCCTGCCCTTCCTCTACCTGACACAAAACCCCTCCCTGCCCTCCCCTTACTTGACACACAGCCCCTCCCTGCCCTCCCTCTACCTGACACACAACCCCTCTGCCCTACCCATACCTGACACACGACCCCTCTCTGCCCTCCCCCTACCTGACACACAGCTCCTCTCTGCCCTACGCCTCCCTGCCCTCCACCTACCTGGCACACAATCCCTCCCTGCCCTCCCTCTACCTGACACACAACCCCTCCCTGCCCTCCACCTATCTGACACACAACCCTTCCCTGTCTTCCTCCTACCTGACACACAACCCCTCCCTGCCCTCCCCTACCTGACACGCAACCCCTCCTTGCCCTCCCCCTACCTTTCACACAACCCCTCCCTGCCCTCCCCCTATCTGACACACAACCCTTCCCTGTCTTCCTCCTACCTGACACACAACCCCTCGCTGCCCTCCCCCTACCTGACACACAACCCCCCTGCCCTCCCTCTACCTGACACACAACCCCTCCCTACCCTCCCCATACCTGACACACAGCCCCTCCCTGCCCTCCCTCTACCTGACACACAACGCCTCCCTGCCCTCCCCTTACCTGACACACAACCCCTCCCTGCCCTCCCCCTACCTGACATACAGCCCCTCCCTGCCCTCCCCCTACCTGATATGCAACCCCTCTCTGCCCTCCCCCTACCTGAAACAACCCCTCCCTGCCCTCTCTCTACCTGAAACACAACCCCTCCCTGCCCTCCCCCTACCTGACACACAAACCCTCCCTGCCCTCCCTCTACCTGAAACAACCCCTCCCTGCCCTCTCTCTACCTGAAACACAACCCCTCCCTGCCCTCCCCCTACCTGACACACAAACCCTCCCTGCCCTCCCTCTACCTGAAACAAACCCCCCCCCTGCCCTTCCTCTACCTGACACACAATCCCTCTCTGCCTACCCTCTACCTGACACACAGCCCCTCCCTGCCCTCCCCCTACCTGACACACAGCCCCTTTCTGCCCAACCCCTACCTGACACACAACCCCTCCCTGCCCTCCCCCTACCTGACACACAACCACCCTGCCCTCCCTCTACCTGACACACAACCCCTCTGCCCTCCCTCGACATGACACACACCCCTCTCTGCCCTCCCCCTACCTGTCAAACAGCCCCTCTCTGTCCTATCACCTCCCTGCCCCCCCCCTACCTGACACACAACCCCTCCCTTATATCCCTCTACCTGACACACAACTCCTCATTGCCCTCCCTCTATATGACACACAACCCCTCTCTGCCCTCCCCCTACCTGTCTAACTTCCCCTCTCTGTCCTATCCCCTCCCTGCCCTCCCCCGACCTGACACACAACCCCCCCTTGCCCTCCCTCTACCTGACAGCCAACCCGTCCCTGCCCTCCCTCTACCTGACACACAACACCTCCCTGCCCTCCCCCTACCTAACACACAACCCCTCTCTGCCCTCCCTCTACCTGACACACAACTCCTCCCTGCCCTCCCTCTACCTGACACACAACCCCTCCCTGCCCTCCCTCTACCTGACACACAACTCCTCCCTGCCCTCTCTCTACCTGACACACAACCCCTCTCTGACCTCCCCCAAACTAGCACACAAACCCTCACTGCCCTCCCCCTACATGACACATAACCCCTCCCTGCCCTCCCTCTACCTGACACACAACCCCTACCTACCCCCCCTCTACCTGACACACAACCCCTCTCTGACCTCCCCCTAACTGGCACACAAACCCTCACTGCCCTCCCCCTACCTGACACATAACCCCTCTCTGCCCTCCCTCTACCTGACACACAACCCCTTCCTGCCCTCCATCTACCTGACACACAACCCCTCCCTGCCCTCCCTCTACCTGACACACAACCCCTCTCTGTCCTCCCCCTACCTGACACACAACCACTCTCTTCCCTCCCTCTACCTGACACACAGCCCCTCCCTCCCCTCCCCCTCCTTGACACACAGCCCCTCCCTGCCCTCCCCTTACCTGACACAAAACCCCTCCCTGCCCTCCCTCTACCTGACACACAACCCCTTCCAGCCCTCCCCCTACCTGACACACAACCCCACTCTGCCCTCCCCTACCTGACAAACAACCCCTCCCTGCCTTCCCCCTACCTGACACACAGCCACTCCCTGCCCTCCCCCTACCTGATATACAACCCCTCTCTGCCCTCCCCCTACCTGAAACAACCCCTCCCTTCCCTCTCTCTACCTGAAACAAAAAGCCTCCCTGCCCTCCCCCTACCTGACACACAACCCCTCTCTGCCCTCCCCATGCCTGACACACGACCTCTCTCTGCCCTCCCCCTACCTGACACACGACCCCTCCCTGCCCTCCCTCTAAATTGACACACAGCCCCTCCCTGCCCTTCCCCTACCTGACACACAACCCCTCCCTGCCCTCCCCTTACTTGACACACAGCCCCTCCCTGCCCTCCCTCTACCTGACACACAACCCCTCTTTGCCCTACCCATACCTGACACACGACCCCTCTCTGCCCTCCCCCTACCTGACACACAGCTCCTCTCTGCCCTACCCCTCCCTGTCCTCCACCTACCTGGCACACAATCCCTCCCTGCCCTCCCTCTACCTGACACACAACCCCTCCCTGCCCTCCCCTACCTGACACACAACCCCCCTGCCCTCCCTCTACCTGACACACAACCCCTCCCTACCCTCCCCATACCTGACACACAGCCCCTCCCTGCCCTCCCTCTACCTGACACACAACCCCTCCCTGCCCTCCCCTTACCTGACACACAACCCCTCCCTGCCCTCCGTCTACCTGACACACAGCCCCTCCCTGCCCTCCCTCTACCTGACACACAGCCCCTTCCAACCCTCCCCCTACCTGACACACAACCCCACTCTGCCCTCCCCTACCTGACAATCAACCCCTCCCTGCCTTCCCCCTACCTGACACACAGCCCCTCCCTGACCTCCCCCTACCTGATATACAACCCCTCTCTGCCCTCCCCCAACATGAAACAACCCCTCCCTGCCCTCTCTCTACCTAAAACAAAACCCCTCCCTGCCCTCCCCCTACCCGACACGCAACCTCTCCCTGCCCTCCCTCTACCTGAAACAAAACCCCTCCCTGCCCTCCCCCTACCTGACACACAGCCCCTCCCTGCCCTCCCTCTACCTGACACACAACCCCTCCCTGCCCTCCCCTACATGACACGCAACCCCTCCCTGCCCTCCCCCTACCTGACACACAACCCCTCCCTGCCCTCCCCCTATCTGACACACAACCCTTCCCTGTCTTCCCCCTACCTGAAACACAACCCCTCACCTGCCCTCCCCCTACCTGACATACAGCCCCTCCCTGCCCTCCCCCTACCTGATATACAACCCCTCTCTGCCCTCCCCCTACCTGAAACAACCCCTCCCTGCCCTCTCTCTACCTGAAACACAACCCCTCCCTGCCCTCCCCCTACCTGACACACAAACCCTCCCTGCCCTCCCTCTACCTGAAACAAACCCCCCCCCCTGCCCTGCCCCTACCTGACACACAACCCCTCCCTGCCCTCCCTCTACCTGTACCTGACACACAACCCCTCCCGGCCCTCCACCCACCTGACCCACAACACCTCCCTGCCCTTCCTCTACCTGACACACAATCCCTCTCTGCCTTCCCTCTACCTGACACACAGCCCCTCCCTGCCCTCCCCCTACCTGACACACAGCCCCTTTCTGCCCTACCCCTACCTGACACACAACCCCTCCCTGCCCTCCCCCTACCTGACACACAACCACCCTGCCCTCCCTCTACCTGACACACAACCCCTCTGCCCTCCCTCGACATGACACACACCCCTCTCTGCCCTCCCCCTACCTGTCAAACAGCCCCTCTCTGTCCTATCACCTCCCTGCCCTCCCCCTACCTGACACACAACCCCTCCCTGATATCCCTCTACCTGACACACAACTCCTCATTGCCCTCCCTCTACATGACACACAACCCCTCTCTGCCCTCCCCCTACCTGTCTAACTTCCCCTCTCTGTCCTATCCCCTCCCTGCCCTCCCCCTACCTGACACACAACCCCTCCTTGCCCTCCCTCTACCTGACAGCCAACCCGTCCCTGCCCTCCCTCTACCTGACACACAACACCTTTCTGCCCTCCCACTACCTCACACAGAGCCCCTCTCTGCCCTACCCCGCCCTGCCCTATCCCTACCTAACACACAACCCCTCCCTGCCCTCCCTCTACCTGACAGACAACCCCTCTTTTCCCTCCCTCTACCTGACACACAACTCCTCCCTGCCCTCCCTCTACCTGACACACAACCCCTCCCTGCCCTCCCTCTACCTGACACACAACTCCTCCCTGTCCTCTCTCTACCTGACACACAACCCCTCTCTGACCTCCCCCAAACTAGCACACAAACCCTCACTGCCCTCCCCCTACATGACACATAACCCCTCCCTGCCCTCCCTCTACCTGACACACAACCCCTACCTGCCCTCCCTCTACCTGACACACAACCCCTCTCTGACCTCCCCCTAACTAGCACACAAACCCTCACTGCCCTCCCCCTACCTGACACATAACCCCTCTCTGCCCTCCCTCTACCTTACACACAACCCCTACCTGCCCTCCATCTTCCTGACACACAACCCCTCTCTGCCCTCCCCCTACCTGACACACAACCCCTCTCTTCCCTCCCTCTACCTGACACACAACCCCTCACTGCCCTTCCCCATCCTGACACACAACCCCTCCTTGCCCTCCCTCTACCTGACACACAACCCCTCCCTGCCCTCCCTCTACCTGACACACAACCCCTCTCTGTCCTCCCCCTACCTGACACACAACCACTCTCTTCCCTCCCTCTACCTGACACACAGCCCCTCCCTCCCCTCCCCCTACTTGACACACAGCCCCTCTCTGCCCTTCCCCTACCTGACACACAACCCCTCTCTTCCCTCCCTCTACCTGACACAACAACCCCTCCCTACCCTCCCCCTACCTAGTAAACAACCCCTCCCTGCCCTCCCCCTACCTGACACACAACCCCTCTCTGCCCTCCCCCTACCTGACACACAACCACTCTCTTCCCTCCCTGCACCTGACACACAACCCCTCATTGCCCTCCCCCTACCTGACACACAACCACTCCCTGACTTCCCCCTACCTGTCACAAGTCACTCCCTGCCCTCCTCCTACCTGACACACAACCCCTACCTGGCCTCCCTCTACCTGACACACAACCCCTCCCTGACCTCCCTCTACCTGACACACAACCCCTCAGTGCCCTCCCCGTACCTGACACACAACCTCTCCCTGCCCTCCCCCACCCTGACCCACAGCCCCTCCCTGCCCTCCCTCTACCTGACACACAACTCCTCTCAGCCCTCCCCCTACCTGACAAACAGCCCCTCTGTGCCCTACCCGTCCCTGCCCTCCCCCTACCTGACACACAGCCCCTCTGTGCCCTACCCGTCCCTACCCTCCCTCTACCTGACACACAGCCCTATCTGCCCTACCCCTCCCCGCCCTCCCCCTACCTGACACACAACCCCTCCCAGCCCTCCCCCTACCTGACATACAACCCCTCTCTACCCTCTCTCTACCAGACACACAACCCTTCCCTGTCCTCCCTCTACGTGACACACAACCCCTCCCTGCCCTCCCCTACCTGACACACAGCCCCTCCCTGCCCTCCCTCTACCTGACACACAACCCCTCCCTGTCCTCCCCATACCTGAAACACAGCCCCTCCCTGCCCTCCCTCTACCTGACACACAACCCCTCCCTGCCCTCCCCTTACCTGACACACAACCCCTCCCTGCCCTCCCTCTACCTGACACACAGCCCCTCCCTGCCCTCCCTCTACCTGACACACAACCCCTCCCTGCCCTCCCCTACCTGACACACAACCCCTCCCTGCCCTCCCTCTACCTGACACACAACCCCTCCCTGCCCTTCCTCTACCTGACACACAACCCCTCCCTGCCCTCCCTCTACCTGTACCTGACACACAACCCCTCCCGGCCCTCCCCCTACCTGACACACAGCCCCTCTGTGCCCTACCCGTCCCTGCCCTCCCTCTACCTGACACACAGCCCTATCTGCCCTACCCCTCCCTGCCCTCCCCCTACCTGACACACAACCCCTCTCTGCCCTCCCTCTACCTGACACACAACCCCTCCCTGCCCTCCCCCTACCTGACACACAACCCCTCCCTGCCCTCCTCCTACCTGACACACAACCCCTCTCTGCCCTCCCCTACCTGACACACAACCCCTCCCTGCCCTCCCTCTAACTGACACACAACCCCTCCTGCCCTCCCTCTACCTGACACACAACCCCTCCCTGCCCTCCCCTT